>JAJGRW010003395.1:0-54785 GCA_025461045.1 Carex parvula
CTAAAAAAATGTGTAAGTGGATCCCTCCCTCTAAGAAAAATTACATCATATTTGTTTCTCCAAATATGTATATTTAATGCAAAATAGCCAAAGCAAATTGATGAAATATATATTTTTTGAAAAAAAAAAAAATCACTTTGTATTTCAACTTTAAATCTCACTGATAATATATACTTTTTTTTTCTCTTAAAAAAGTAGCACCTTTAATCTGTTTCATTAACGAAAGCACAATCAAAACAGGTTCAATATTGCTAATAAAAGGTGTGGCGTACAAGCAAGCGAATGTCATTAGCAATTGCGATTAGAATTGAACTTATTACAATTTATTTAACAGATAGATTTGAATGCTTTATTATTGATTTCCTTAACAGAGGATGTGAGAACTGGAGAGCACTGGTATTTGTTTATAGTTTCCACTTTTCATTCTCCTCGTTAAGTCGCGGTGAGCACGCGTGCTCCTCGATCTCTGTGAGAAATCATAACCGTCCAAAGGAGACGATCTTCAATCTGCACGAATTACGAGGCATGCAGGTGACGACAAGCAGAGAAAAGGCAAAACGTAGTCAAAAGTTCGGTCTCTTTTGCAGGAATTTAATTTGCTTCGTATTCCGGCATTTTGGATTTTTTTCGGCTGTTGGAGTTTGCACATTATTTCTCAGCTGCACTCGTTCTATATACGCCGACCAAAGGAGAGTCAAAAGTGGAAATTATTTTTGAAAACTGTACGAAGATAGAACAAACTTCTTTAGGAAAATTTTGCTTACGAAAACAAAATAAACTTTGAGTGAGGCTATGGTGCTATGCATAGCACGGATGGGGTCCGTGCTACGGCTAATAATTTGACTTTTTTAAATTCTAATGGTCGATCCAACCGTTCAATGTAATAACCATATGAATATGTACTTGCAAACTAAATTTTATATTTTTTCGAATTTTTTACTATTTTTTAGATAGGTAGAAAAATCAGTGTTTTCTGAAAATTCTGGACCATCAAATTCTACCTATCTAAAAAAATAGTAAAAAAATTCGAAAAAATATAAAATTTAGTTTGCAAGTACATATTCATATGGTTATCACATTGAACGGTTGGATCGACCATTAGAATTTTAAAAAGTCAAATTTTTGGCCGTAGCACGGACCCCATCCGTGCTATGCATAGCACCATAGGCTCACTCATAAACTTTTATTGGGTATTGTACAACTTTTATTAGTTTGTACTAATTTTATGATGTGTTTTGCGAAAAGTTCAATTATACTGTTCGTGTAAATTTTTATTGGATATTGTACAACTAAAGTAGACGACATCCATGTACAATTTGATATTATTTAATATCTAGTAATATTTAACTTGGGTATTATTCTACAGGGGTTCTTCGGCGACAAGGGATTAAACTTCCTTAAAACTTAATCTGTTTCATTTAGCTTCTTTAGTCACTTAATCATGCTGAACACTGGTATTTTAGCAAGGATTAAGATCAGTTCCTTTAGTTTCTTTTTGCCCGGATCTTTATCCTCTGTCCGGACATTAAGGCACCTACCCAATCCTTTACACCTTGTTTGGATGGAGAGTAGAGGAAGGGAGGGAGGCGAAGAATAGAAGAGAATGGAATGGAATAGAAAGGAAGATGAACATATTTAACCTATTAATGTTTGGATGATTAATGAGAGAAAATGAATGTAACTTTACTTTCCATTTTATTTATTGTTTGGTTAACTAAAATTTAGAAAGTTAATGAGAAATTTGGTGGTTGCTGTAGATTTGTGACAATAAAATTTTGATTAGAATTATATATGTAAGATATAAAGTTGGTCATTTGTGTCGTTTTTTTTGAAAATATTAACAATTTTTTTTCCATCTGTTACACCTCAAAATCGGAAGGAAAATTAATTCTATTAATTACAAGCATGCAAGGTTAAACATTTTCCCTCCTATACCCTTCACCTCCGATATAATTTTGTCAACTAAACACGATTCGAGGTTTATTTCCATTACATCCCTTACTCTACTCTCCATCCAAACAAGGTGTTAGCTTTCTTAGCTTTCATTTATAAGACAATTGAACATATGTTCTTAGTGCTCCTTAAGCTCTTAATATTTCACTCTTAATCCCTTGTTGCCGAATAAGATTTTTTTATTGAAAAGAAATGTCAAATAATTGTACAAGCTAATTCAGATGTTCGGAACAAGCTAGCTCAGCTCCTGAACAAGATACGCAGAGGAAGAAAAAGAGAGTGGAGGTGAAATGGTGCATGACCGCATCTGCCTGTGGTTGTTCCCTTGCTTTAGAATTGTCAAATTTGGAGGTGAGGGGAGGACAAGAAGAGACATAGGTGAACATGCACAATATCTAACACCTTATTTGCAATTTCTTACCTATATCATTTTCATTCAAATTTTTCTATAATTTCAGAGAAACTTACATCAATCACTGAATTTATTATTAACCTTTTAAATTTCAGTTAACCAAACAAGACAAAAGACGAAATGAAAATTAAATTTATTTCTCCTCGTTAATCATCCAAACATGAATAGGTTCGATATGTTGATCGTCCATTCACTTCAATTCCATTTCCTTACGTTATTCACCTCGCCTCCCTTCCTCTAGTCTCCTTCCAAACAAGGTGTAAAAGAAAAACTCAGCTACCATTTCACCTTCAAATCAAGATGTAGAGGAAGTAAAATGACTAGCGTCTCCTTCCCTTTCCTTTTCATTAATGTCATTTCACCTCCAATTATGAAACACAACATTAGAGAATTGTCACAAATTGAATTACATCGTAATTTTTAAACACGGACCATACAAGAACATATTGAAATTAAAAATTCATCTCCACTTAATCATATCCTCGTCGGTAGAATTAAGTCCAAAATGATGAAAATCTAATTGTAGTTGCTTCCATTTCCACAAGCTGTTTAGTAAATGAAATATTAATGCTATCATAATTAAATACATCAACAAAAACATAATTAAAAATGGAAAATAATTTATGACAACATGAAATAAGTGGGAATAGAATAATAGATGCATTTTCAAGCACACTTGTTTGATCAACTATCTATCCAAAAGCACATTTTTTTTAAAGTCAATATGAACTATCTCTGAATCTCCACTTGAGAGTAGGTCCGATGGGCATCGGACCTACTTTGGTTCGATGAGTTTAATCACCGTTGATTTGCTTTAAGGTTTGTGCAGAACGCTTTAAACTTCGTGCGTGTCTGTTTTAATTTCGTGCTCACAAATCTTAAATTAGATCGGACGGTCATCATACTCGTTGAACCTAAAAGTAAGTTCAATGGACATCGGACCTACTCCGTTCTCCTATATCTCTTAAAATAAACCTGCACAAGAAGAAATTAGCTCTTTAAATCTAATCCATTCAATCCACCAATAATAAACGCCATTTTATTTTTTTTCTCTAACTACTGTTATTACCGGTTTACCTCATGATGCGGTAGTGCTATCTGCTATGTGGGGTTTGCTGTGGTTAATCACCGGACAAAAGGTTGTTCCGACAATGACGTCACGATGCATGCCAGTTGCTGGGCTTGCTGCAAAAACTGGGAAATGGAGACTGGGACCACCACCCCGGGATTTCCTCCGCATTGTTGGGCCCACGATCCAGGATTTTACTGGACACGTGGCAGCTTTATGTGGCCCAATTACTCGATCTTTATTACATGTTAAAAGGATGTTCTTTCTCATAAATGTTAAGAGCTTATTTTATTGCATGCTACACAAACACAAGCTTCGGGATTAGGAAAAATAGCTGGGGAATAAAACGGTACCAGTGCTGACGTTAATTCAAATTTAAAAAAAAAAAAATTATTTCAAATTCTTTCGGACTAATTTTGCTTGTAATTTTAAGGTGATAAACAGTGAGTCAGTGACTGTTGCCGTGAGCCGAACTCAAATACTGTGATGTGAAACAGTGCAAGGCCGAAATAGCTATACAGCTATCACTAAAAGAGAAAATATTAAATAAAGAAGAATTCCCAATTCCAAGAGAGAGAGAGAGAACGCAATATAGATAGCAGTGACCTGTTTTCGTGTAGAGCTCGTCTTTCTCTGTACCTAAAGCTGCCATCCGAGCAAGAGCCAATGACATCCTGCCACCTCAACCTAGAATTCTAAATATTACTCGCTGCATCTCACCACCGGTGATCACACCTGTCTCACTGACAAGGAGCCTAGTTCACACTGTTCCCACTTGTCAGTGATATCTCCACTTTAGCGACACGTCAGCATTTTCTCTATAATGGATACTAAAGAGAGAGGCGAAAGCGAGAGAGCATAGAGAGAGGGAGAGAGAGAAACAGATAGAATTAATCATGGCTTCTACCATTGAAAGGTCAGCATCTTTATGTCAGGCGAGTTGCAAAAGACCGATTAAAAGCACAATTCGACCACTCGTCTCATGATTATCTCTCTCTCCTTCTCTCTAATTTCGGCGTGCCAAAAACGAGCGCTTTTTATCAAACACCTGGTCCAGATGCAACCCCACTCCGATTTCAGATTTTGAAGTCTCTGTTTTTCCTCCTCAATTTTGTTCAGTGGGGACGAGAGAGGGAAAATTGCATCTCCTTTTGGTATAATAACACGAGAAAGATGAGGCCTGTTCATTAAAGTCGGGATCTTTTTGCTATTTTGGCTGGTCGCAGCATAGTTCCTTTCCACTTTTCGCGTTGATTTATTATGAGTTCGCTTCAAGACCAGGTCAAGGTCGGAGGTTCAAGCAACGCAGCCTCACTGTTTGATGAAATGAAGCTTTTGGGAGAAATGCAAAGTAAGAATGAAGTATACAAGCATAGTATAGTCGTTTGTGAACTGTAACAGATTCTAAGAAAGATTTTCGCATATATTTTGTTTCCTTCTCGTGGCAATGTTTTTTAAAAGAAGAAATGCATGTAGCTCAGCTCATGCATAGTTTGTCTTTAAGGTGGTTGTTTAATCATTTTAAATTTGAAGTTTCACTTACAAGTTACAATATTCTTTCTGTATTTTTGGTTTTTAGGTACGAAAAAGATGATGAATTCTGAGCTGTGGCATGCATGTGCTGGGCCTATTGTCTCCTTGCCACAGCCCGGTAATCTTGTGTACTATTTCCCTCAAGGCCACAGTGAACAGGTAATATTATATTTCTTGTTCTATTTCGTATAAATATATATTATAATTTATAAGCAAGTATAGTTATATGATATACATATATGGTGCATTTATCATGCTCATAAAAAATAATAAAATTTGGTGCACATTTTACCGTGAATCAAGTGATTTTAGTTTTCAAAGGGACGAAATCAATGGTCTTGTAGCATCACATAATATTTAAAATGCAAAAAAAATTATTAGTGAATTATCTATATATTCACAAAATATTTATAAATTATTTTTTCTGGCTAAAACATAAGTGGTAAAAATATTGCTTTTTATGTTCGAACTGTCAATCTAATCCTTTTAATGTGATCTGCATATTATAATATTGAGAAAACAAAATTTTACTATTTTTAGAATCTTTTAATATTTTTAGAATTTAAATAATGAGTTAATGAACCTATTTGATATTTGTATTTTTTTTACTATACTGGTTATTTTTTCAAAAATCCAATACACAATTAATAAGATTTTAAAAATAGTATATCTGTGTTTTAGGGTTATTTATGCGATTTTGGAAAAAGGTGCAAATGAAAAATACCTCTTACTAGAGCTACGTAAAATCTACCCTAAATTTATTTTGCAATCTCTTAATTAGGTGGCAGCAACTACTAGACAGAGCGCAAACTCGCAAATTCCAAACTATCCAAGTCTGCCATCTCAGCTCATGTGCCAAGTTCATAGTATGACATTACATGTTAGTATCCTTGTCTCTTTTGGAAAGTATGCACTTTCTTTCGCAATTAAGGGTTGCTATACCTGTTCCGTACTAGATTTTACTAAACTAACCTTTTTATCACAAAGAAGTCCTCAATGAAGCGTCATAGAGACTTTAATCAGTATGTTATCAAACTGGTAAGGAATTGGTGCAGTACATTCCTGGACTGGCATGGCATTGAATTAATTGTTATAGTGTTCATTTTTATTTTGACTTATACACAGGCTGACAAGGAAACAGATGAGATATATGCACAAATGACGCTTCAACCAGTCAATTCGGTAAGCAATAAACTCCTTATTTGCAATTCAAACTCACTAATTGATAAAAGCCAATTTATAGTCATGCCGTTATACTTACTCTACCTCTCCATTTTAGGAAAATGAGGTTTTACCAATACCTAATTTTGGGCATACCAAAAGCAAACATCCGACAGATTACTTTTGCAAGAATTTGACAGCAAGTGACACTAGTACACATGGCGGCTTCTCAGTGCCCCGAAGAGCAGCTGAGAAACTCTTTCCTCAATTGGTAACATTTAAAATCCAATGTATAGAATAAAAATTATACCCACTGGAGAGGAAGGTTTACAATATTTGTCAAACCGTCATGCTTCCCACCACCAAAAGGAAAAGACTTAATAGACCTCAGTGCCCTCAACTTTTCGTTTGTTTCATGCAACCTCCCTCTATGCCTTTAGACATGCCTATATTTAATTAATCAAGTCGAATGATTTGCTATAACAAAACCTCTCTTAAGTACAAAAGGTTTCACTAGTCCATCACAGCATGCATTTCTGTTAAATGCATATTTTAATGGAAGTAGTATCTGCAGCACTTGAGATACAGTTAGGAGCTTATGTGCAATAAAGACAGATCAAAACAGTAAGATCGGCTCATATTTTACTGTCAGGTGTTGTGTAGTCAGTGGTAACTCCTGATTATGTTACAATTTAGTATTTTTTATTTTTGTAGGATTATTCAATGCAACCACCAAATCAGGAGCTTATTGTAAGAGATTTACATGACAACGTTTGGACATTCCGTCACATTTATCGCGGTACAGCCATTCTGTGTTTTCCATTTATTTTATTTTTTTATACTTCTCTGAGTAAAAGATACTCTTTATTTCCAACGCAACCAGATTACTGAAATTTCTTGTTAAATCCAGGGCAACCGAAGCGTCACCTTCTGACTACTGGTTGGAGCCTCTTTGTTGGTGCAAAACGGCTCCGGGCTGGGGATTCTGTCTTATTTATTAGGTATATTTGCAAATTTTCTTTTATATTTTCATTGAAATGATATTATGGAGTAAGTATTTTGATTTCCTTTCTTGCTTGTGGATTGATGTTAGAATTTCCTCGAGAATTCAATAAAAACGTTGGATATGTGTTCTCTGTCCCATTTCTGAGTCCAAAATCTAGGTTAAATTCCATATGTCGAATTGCAAGTCATATTTTGGAAGAAAATTCAATTTAATAATATGCAGGGATGAGAAGGCGCAATTACTTGTGGGGGTGAGAAGAGCCAACCGGCAAATGCCAACTCTACCATCATCAGTTCTCTCCACTGACAGTATGCATATAGGTGTGCTTGCTGCAGCTGCTCATGCTGCTTCTAGTCGTAGCCCCTTCACCATCTACTACAATCCCAGGTTAATTCAATTTTATTATCCACCATTTTTGTTATTTTTTTTAGCAAATTATAAGTATCTGACCATAGTTCCTTCCTGCATTTCTTATGATTGGTTGACATTAGTTTAGGTGTTCTCAGATTAGATCCAATGGTGTATGATGTAGCTGAGAATGTATTTTCTGTTAAAATGTTGACACTTTTGACCCTACCCCTATATACCCTTTTGCACCAATCTCATATTTTGGGTTGAAATCTGGTGAATGCTCATGATGCCTTTCCAACTAATTTGGAAGTTGCAAGGTTGAGTTGATAACAATCTATTTTAAGAGCAAATTAATACTCGTGTGGAGTGTGGAAATGATTCAAAATATAATACGAAATTTAAGGTCTCTATAATGAGAAAAGCTGATTACATGTTTTAAGAACTAACAAAGTATAATACTTGTTAATGTAATAAAGTGCTGTACTGCTGATTACATGTTTTAAGAACTAACAATGCAAAAGCATGCGTTGAGTCTTGATGTTATCATGGCACTTTGTAGGTGATATTTGTTGAACTTTTTTTTACTATGTATATTTGCTTTTACAGGACGAGTCCATCTCAGTTTGTTATTCCCCTTGCAAAGTTTCACAAGGCTATGTACACACAAGTCTCAGTTGGTATGCGATTTGGTATGATGTTTGAGACTGACGAGTCTAGCAAGCGCAGGTATCTTTTTATTTTTCTTTATTATTTTTTTCTCCAAAAAGTGTATTTCATTGTTAATTTGAAAATAGGCTGGATTTGTGAACTTTTGGTTTCTCATTTTGTAGGTATATGGGTACGATCATGTCAATTAATGACCATGATCCCCTGAGATGGCCTAATTCTAAATGGCGCAGTTTACAGGTGAATTTATTTTATCCCTCAACCTGACGGATTTAGTAATTGTACAATTGCAATATTTAGGCAAATTTTCATCATTGTCCCTGAAAAACGGCAAAGATCTCATTCCAGCTCTCATATCTTGCTTCTTTCTCTACTTGTGTTGTTAAGTGAAGTAAAATTAAAGCAAAGTAAATACCAAGTCACTTTAAATCAGTAGTGTTTGATAATGGTGAAGTAAGCAGATGTAGTATTGAATAACTTAAATACAAAATTATCCTCGTGCACTATGTTTGCAAATGGAGTAGTGAGGGTAAAAATTGTCAAAAGTTGATAATTTGGTGCTTTAACTTTACTCCACCTTTAGAGGTGTTCTAACTTTATTCCACCTTAAAATACCTTAATGCACTTCTGTTTAGTGTATAAAAGCATCTTAAATCACTTAAATCGCCATTACCTGCCAAACACACGCCTGAGAGTACTGGAGGCATAGTTTGGATCTGTTCATACGGGATAATCTCTTTTATTATTTTTAAGAAGGATCATTACCATTTTTCTTTCTTTGCCCCTAGTACTAGATGCAACATTTTTCAAGATTACTCACAGATGTCAATTTTTGGTTTAGGTTGAATGGGATGAGCATGGTTATGGAGAAAGGCCTGACAGGGTTAGTATATGGGAAATTGAGACACCAGAGAGCCTTTTTGTTTTTCCCAATCCATCTCTGGAAAGAAAACGACAGTGCATTCCTCTTCCTGGGTTCACTGGTAATTAATATTTTTCTCAAGAGTAGCAACACTTAGGTCAGGAGGTCGGTCGTAACTACCTCTGGTTGGCAACCACTGTAAATGAGCCTCTGCACCATTATTAATAAATACCTGTGCAGGCTTTGCTCTGACCAAAATTTGTTTTGGGTCTCCATAGTTTACCTAGTCAGCAATATTAGCAAATGACCATAGTAGCAATGATGCTTTTTTGAGTGTGTTTGGCATAATAACCAATTTGTATGAACCAGTGACACTCCAATATTTGATATTCTTTTCCTTATTTTTCTTTGGTAGTATAATGATAGTTTATTTGCAATTTCAGGGCCGGAGTTAGGATTAGTTGGTCAAAGCAACATCTATAAAATCTCACACCTGGGACCTGAATCCACTGTGAAATTTCGGACCCAACCTGAAAATCCAAACTTTAACTTTGGGGGTTCTTTTGGATGCCATCAACCTATATATTCTAGCATTCTCCAAAACATTCAAATCAATAACAACCCGATGACCTACCTTCTACATGGAACCAACATTTCAAATTTGAATTTGGCAAACCGAGACTCAGTTCAGAAAAGGAACCAAACTTTGGTTTTGGAACCCACATGTTCATCAGAAAAGACTGAACCAGTAACTTACCAAAGTCCAATGAACCAGATCACTCTACAAAACCACAACATAAACCATACAGTTTCTGATATAACCTCTTCTGACGAGTCTGATTTAGCCCCGGCTTCCCAGCTTTCTGACAAGATAGAAAATCAAAAGATGCACAACAATAGTACAAGTTCAGAACCTGAGCTTAATGGCGATGCATTAACCAACTCAAATGATCCGCCGAGTTGTATCAATTCCTCCAATTTGGAAAAGATCAATGATTGGTTGATGCAACCTTCAAATTATCAGACGCGGCCAGATGCTCTTTTTCTATCTGCATCAGAAAATGCATTGGGGATCCATGAACCGGTAGATATTTTTCAAGAGATTATGGACAGCACTGATATAAACCCATTGAGCTTCCTGTCAGGCGCCGAAAATGGAAAGTTCGAATTTGAAAAGTTTGAGACGGAGGGGAGTGAAGATCTGTTTGGTGGCAAGGGGTTTGATTTTGAGATGGGGAGTTGTTCAAATTTTGTTTCACAGGAAATGCAATCGCAGGTAACCTATAACTCTGGAAGTCTGGTACCAGATACATCGTCTGGTAGTATTGAAGCAAATGAGTGTAATTTTGGGGCTGGTAAGAAGAAGCAAGTTACACAACACCCCATGCGAACCTACACCAAGGTACAAAACACGTAGCTTGCTTTTTTTATTGGGAGGGGATGGGGGGTCATGCTACCTATTGCATTGCTTTCTCATATTATTGTTTGAATTGAATTACAAATGTACAATCCAAGCAATGGATACTGTTACTATAAACGACTAGGTACAAAACACGTAGCTTGCTTTTTTTATTGGGAGGGGATGGTGGGTCACGCTACCTATTGCATTGCTTTCTCATATTATTGTTTGAATTGAATTACAAATGTACAATCCAAGCAATGGATACTGTTACTATAAACGACTAGGCAATGGTCATGCTACTAGTCTAGCATCTTATGAAGCTTAACATCTAGTTAGGTCTGAGAAATATTTGAACCCAATTGTTGTACCTCAATAACCATCTATTATGTGAATATTCTTGAAAGGTACAAAAGCTGGGATCAGTTGGGAGATCAATAGACGTGACAAGATATAAAGACTACAGTGAGTTGAGGTCTGCCATTGATCGCATGTTTGGCCTTGGTGGGAAGTTAGATGGTCCAAGCATTACTGATTGGAAGCTCGTTTATGTTGATTATGAAAACGATGTGCTTCTAGTTGGAGATGATCCATGGGAGTACGTCTCTCTCTCTCTCTCTCTCTCTCACTCTCACTTTCTCTCTCTCACTCGCTCGCTCGCACTCTCCCCAAATCACAGCACAGTGGTACAGGTATCATGTTTGTATGTATCGGGTGCATGATACAGGGAGCCATTTTTTGGTTGTTCTATGGACCTCATATTGACCATACAGGGAGCCATTTTTTTGGTTTTTCACTAGGCAATAACATGACATATTCTTAAATTCAAAATTGACAGGGAGTTTGTCAGCTGCGTAAGATGCATCAGGATTCTATCCCCTTCTGAAGTGCAACAGATGAGTGAGGAAGGATTGCAGCTCTTGAGTAGTTCATCTCCTCAAACTGGCCAATAGAAAATCCCTTTAGTATCTGTAAAATTTCATGGGATGCTTCCTATTTGATGTTGGCACCGATGAGGATGTATTATGTATATGTAAAGTTGATGGCTAGAATAGAAATAGGCAGCCTGAAGGAATCATGATCACCAATAGGGTCTTTTTGATTGTTAGATTTATTGTATAACTTGCCTTTTTCTTTTAGGTACTTTAGTTTAGTATCAACTCCCCAAGTAGATTTTACATTGGAATTATCTCATTCTAGTGTAGAAGCCAGTTAGGCCATCTTTTCTTTGTTGTCATCTTGATCTTATCCTTGCAATTTTTATTTTGTTTCAAATAAAAACTTAAATGGGAATAACATTCATCATGAAAATTGAACTCTGATTTCGGATTGAACATCTAACTCTTAATATATTTAAAAATATTATTTAAATTAAAAAAATAAAATTGCTGATGTATGTATTAATTGTTTAGATATGACATGTATTAAATATTTAAATTTGAATTAATTTGAAATTTAATCAGTCATTCATTATAATAAAACTATTTAAATTTTAATTCATTAGATGGAAGGTAGTTATGTTTTAAATCGATCCAAGTTTGATATACGGTCCATTATATAATTAAAAACATTGGACAATTTTATTTTAATTAAAATAATATTTTATTAAATTAGTTGGTTGTACGCTGGAATTATCTTATTTAAAAAAAATATTATAACATTTTTATACCAATAGAATCGGTTTTTTACTTGAAATGTAACAGATGGAAACAAAATTGTTGCAGATATATTCAAAGAAAATGACGCAAATACTCAACTCTATATCTTATCTGTATAATTTTCATGCAAGTTTATATGTCACAAACATACAACAGCTACTGAATTTTTCATCAACCTTCTAAATTTTAATTAACCAAACAAGAAATAAAACGAGAAGAAAAATTAAATTTATTTTTTCTCATTAATCATCCAAACACGAAAAAATTAAATATGTTAATCTTCCTTTCTATTCCATTCTCTTCTGTTTTCACCTCCCCTGATTAAATTATAATAATTTATCAATTAATATTTAATATTTAGATTTTTGTTGCCACCCTGACCTCTTGACTCTGGTGGAGGATAACAAAATTCAAGAACCGGACAAGTTCAGTAATCAGAAAAAAGATTGTAACTAATTTCTGTTAGCTAATCAGTTAAGTAATGACAGTATGTACTGAATAGTGATAATCTTTTGTAAATAATAGTCACTGAATTTTGTACCAACGACCTTGACAGCCACTGTCCGACATTTTTATTAATATCCAAAGTTAATTACAAATTAATAAATATACCCAGAATACCTGACTTTTTTCAAAAATGTCCAAAATGGCCGGTTTTCTCTCTCTTTTTTTTTTAGAGGCACTATGAAGAGCAAGATAATGAAATCTAACACTGAAAATTCGAATTTTTTGTTTAAATTATTTGTTAGATTACTTCTTTTGATTTATAATTAGCATATTTATACTAAAATACACTATATTACTTGAATTATGTTGAATTACACTATATTACATTAAATTACGTTGAATTACGCTAAATTACACTAATTTTGCTAATTATAATGAAATAGGTAAATTACGCTAAATTAGGCCGATTTTGTGCCATCTTTCATAAATCATAAAAAATAGTAAAAAAATTCCAAAATAGTAAAAATTAGTATTCTATAAGTTCATTATATAACTAATTTATTGAGCTACTTGGATTGAATAATAGAAATGAAAATCTTAATCGGAAATTTCAACTCAAGTTTTGAGGCTCTTCCCTTAGTTTTTTGGCAATTCTGAATTTTAAAAAACAGCATAGCTGTCAGTGACGCATGCGTATTTTTGCAAGCTTTTCGAAAAGTGATCATTTGATGAAATCGGACACTCGAGCGCCGTTTTATGGCCGTTTGAAATTTCGTCGTCGTTTTTTGCCTTCTCAGTAAAGATCTCATCCATATTCATATGTAATTTACCGTATTTTAGCGTAATTTAACATAATTTAGCGTAATTTAATGTAATATAGTGTAATTCAACATAATTTCAAGTAATTTAGCGTATTTTAGTATAAATATGTTAATTATACATCAAAAGAAGTAATCTAACAAATAATTTAAACAAAAAATTCGAATTTTCAGTATTAGATTTCATTATCTTGCTCTTTATAGTGTCTCTTAAAAAAATATATATAGTTTCTAATTATAAATCACTATAAAGATAAAAGAGAAACAAAAAATAGTTTCTAATTATACATCACTATGAAGACACACAGTAATTTACCGGAATTTACCGTATTTTAGCGTAATTTAATGTAATATAGTGTAATTCAAAAATATAGTGTATTTTAGTATAAATATGCTAATTATAAATCAAAAGAAGTAATCTAACAAAAAATTCAAATTTTCAGTGTTAGATTTTATTATCTTGCTCTTGATAGTGTCTCTGGAAAAAAAAAAAAAAACCGGCCACTAAATGACCGATTTAGATATTTTTGAAAAAAATCAGACATTCTGGATATATTTATTAATTTGTAATTAACTTTGGATATAATAAAAAGAGAAAAGGTTTTGGTACCCAACCTTCTATCCCCGGTTTGTACCCAAACTGATCCGATCAACTTTAAAACCACATTTTAACGGTATCTAACCGTAACTTTCTAAATCAATCTGCTCTCTCTCTCTCTCTCTCTCTCTCTCTCTCCCATTTAAATCTTTAATAAAAAAGGAATTTTCTATATCTGCTCTCTCCCTTCCAGTCTGCCATGGCGGATCTGAGAATCGACTCTCACCATCTCCGGTCGGAGGTCCTCTCGCCACTCTCACCTCTTCTCGCTCCTCTCCTTTCGTCAAGCCTCCACCTCCCTCTAGCTTGTCCCTTCGTCTCGCCACTGCACCACACCTCCTCCTTACTGTCGACTCCATGGTCTCAGACTTGGGCGGAGTAGCTGGTCGCCTCGTTCGTCGACCGCGCTCCGTAGTCGATCTCCTCCAACAACACCGTGCATCGACCATATTACTAGAGTACTGGACCAGATCGGGAGTTGCAAGCACGATTACCTTGGTGAACTGGATACCGTAAAGGTATACTTCTTGAGCAAGCAAGAGTCGATCAATCAGATCTAAAGAAACAGCCGATCTAAAGAAAAGTCGATCTAAAGATATCTGCTCACAACCTTGATTCTATCATATTCGAAACATATCTAAAGAAAAGTCGATCAATCACAAACGAACTATAAGGAATAATCGGTGTTCTTTTCTCGCTTCACCAAGTCTCTTCCGATCAACTAGATGTAGCCTTACTTGTGATTTAAACCGATTGTGAGTGACATAACCTTCTCCTCAAGCACCCAGCCGCGTAAAATCAGGTAATAAGTTTATAATTTCTGATTATTTGATCAAATTATTTCCACCTTAGTGACACTCGTATATGCCTCTACGGAATCTAAAAAGGCACCAGCTATTGAATGAGCTCTACGTACTTAACCATTTATGTGATTTAACTTGATATAGGGCCTATCTTTCTTTGGAATTTCGGTTGTTAAATCGACCATGAAATCAAACCCCTTGTCTTGTGTAATTTTTGTTAAAGGAATGCTTGCAAAATCCATCTGCTTTTGGATTTTTTTTCTTATCTCGTTGTGCATACAAGGTGTTTGTTGAAATGTCCCGCACAAATTAGATTATGAACTTAACTATCTTTCTTTGGAATTTCGGTTGTTAAATCGACCATGAAATCAACCCCTTGTCTTGTGTAATTTTTGTTAAAGGAATGCTTGCAAAATCTATCTGCTTTTGAATTTTTTTTCTTATCTCTTTGTGCATACAAGGTGTTTGTTGAAATGCCCCGCACAAATTAGATTACGAACTTAACTATTTTTTCAATGTACAACTGATTTACAACTTCAGCTAGCACATGGAAACTTTCGGATATAAAATCTGGTACCATGTTACTGACTTTGACTTTTTCTTAGGCCACAATTTGGTGCTTAAGTATATGTAAAGCAACTCAATTATTAAACAGATTAAGAGGAAATAACAAGGGATCAACTTGGAGTAAACAAAATTCTGAATTTTTGTAGTAGGGTTTAGACTTTAGATACACATTAGAGTTGTACAATGTTATACATTTTTGTATGAACAATGGTGGGACAATTGAGTCTTTAGACCTTTCACTCAGATGATCAGTGAGTTTGTCCTTAAAGTATTGACTGTGTTGAATGTTTTAATTTTTTTATGCACATAAACTAAATTTGTTGTTGGTAGTTGACAATTGCATGTTGTTGTATATATGCTTTATGTGAATGGTTAATCTTTGTGCATGGAATTGAAGGGAATTAAAAAAATAATGGGTTTATGCATATAATTGTATGTTTTGATTTATTTGAGAAATCTTTGTATGTTTTGACAATTGCATGGTGGTAGGAAGAGTTTGAGGACAATCCAATTAAGGAAAGTGAATTTGCAGTTTTTATGTAATAGTTTTTATTCTATTTATTTTACATATTATGGATTGAATTTGTAGCTTGTTGAGATGTTCTCAAATGTACAATATTTTACATGAAATGTTTAACAGTTTTATAAAATATATCAGTTATTTGACATGTTTCATAATAGTTTTATAGGAATGACTTTGCAGTTTGTTGAGATGTTCTTAAATGTAAAATATTTCACATGATCTACTTAATAATTTTATAGGATACAACAATTATTTTACAAGTTTTATGCAAAAGTTTTCATTCTATTTATTTACATATCATAGATTGACTTTACAGCTTTTTGAGATGGTCTTAAATATACAATATTTTACATGATCTACTTAACAGTTTTATAGGATACAATAGTTATTTTACAGGTTTTATGCAATAGTTTTCATTCTATTTATTTTACATATCATAGATTGATTTTGCAGGCTTGGAGTACCACTGGCACACCATCAGCTGGATTAAAGAATTTCTTTCCTGGAGGACTTATGAGTGTTTGTTTTAAATAATTTCTATTCAACCTTTTACGGGATTGTTCAACTAATTTTTTAGGATTTTGCCAATGATTTACTGGATTAGGGCTTGAAATGCATTAAACTATTACATGATCTATATAACAGTTTTATAGAATATATAAGTTATTTTATAGATTTTATGCAATAGTTTTATAGGATGTATGAGTTATTTTACAGGTTTCATTCAATAGTTTTTCAAGTTTCATGCAATAATTTTATAGGATATATCAGTTATTTTACAGGTTTTATGTAATAGTTTTGTAGAATGTATCAATTATTTTATAGCTTTCATGCAATAGTTTTTCAAGTTTCATGCAAAAATTTTATAGGATGCCTCAGTTATTTTACTTGTTTTATGCAATAATTTTATAGAATGTATCAGTTATTTTACATATTTTATACAATTTACAGTATGGTTATATAATTTTATAACATGATGCAATTTATAGGATACATATATCAATTTTACAAGATATGTGCAGTAGTTTACAGTATTCACTTTGGTTAATCATAGTTACAGAATTTGTTTAACAATTATACTCATAAACTGCATTAGACAGTGTATAACAGTTAATAAAATTTGGGTATTTATCTAGTAAGTTTACCTTATTGATGCAGTTTATTATAGGATGTATTAGTTAGGTGTAAATGTTATGTATTAGACAGTTTTTACTATGATTCACTTGGGTTACAGTATTCACTTTAGTTCACAGGATATGTGCAATTTTACGGGATACATATAACAATTTTGCAGGATACATATAACAATTTTGTAGGATACATATAACAATTATTAATATTTATATATGGATCTATATCATGTAAAATAAGCCTTAAATACTGTAAAATTAGCAGATGCAAATTATGTATTTGACAGTTTTTACTATGATTTACTTTGGTTACAGTATTTACTTTAGTTTACAGCTTATGTGCAATTTTACATGATACATATAACAATTTTACAGGATACGTCCACAATTTTACAGGATACATATAACTATTTTAGTTTAAAGGATATATGCAGTGTTGTACTGATTTAAAATTTTATAGGTTGCAACTGCTAATTTTATACAGTATTGAAGTCTTGTAGTTCACATATGTTGCTTTGATAGTTTGCATCTGCTAATGGTTCATAACTCTAATTTTTAACCTTGTTTATTTTTTTTTTACAGGATGACATCTTTAAAGAACGTGTGGTTCTAGCAATGAAACTTCTCACTCATCCGAATAACGTGCACCAGAGGGTTATGAAGTGACAAACGCTATTTTTGTATTAATAGTTGTGAACAATTAATCTTGTTTATTGAAGTCTTGTTTGTGGTTGTGAATAGTTATAGTTGTGAACAATTATTGTTTGTGGTTGTGAACAGTTAATTTTTGTGATTAGTGAAATTTTATAGTTTGTATAAGTTATTTTGATAGTATCATGTGTCTATTTTACAGTATTGAAGTTTTGCAGTTCACATCTGTTAGTTTTATAAGTTGTATCTGTTAATTTTACAGTATTGAAGTTTTTGTAGTTTGCATCTGCTAATTTTACAGTATTTTTAAGTCTTATTTTACATGATATAGATCCATCTATAAATATTAATAATTGAAGAAGAAAAATTATGAAAAAAATAATTTTTTTTAATTTTAATATCGAAAAAAAAATTTAATTTTGATGCAAAAATATTAATTTTGCACAATTTTAGATGTTATTTGTAAATAACTACAAGTTTGAGAAGTGGTTTGTTTTTGAAACCTTCTTAGAGCCGTCAGTTTTTCAAGTACAGCCGGAAGTACAGTGTTTTTGCAAGTTGCTACTTGGGGACCACTTCCAACTAACTTGGATTGTTAGATTTTTAAACTACTTATTATACATGATTTGTTGTTGAAGTTACAGCATTGGTTATAGAGTTTTACAGTATTCGCGCAAGTCAAATAACAGTTTTTTTGAGAAAAAACTGAAGAAAGAAACTTGAAGACAATTAGTCGCTTCCTAATAAAAATGTCGGGCCACTGTCAAGTCTTTCAAAAAAGAATTTTGTACCAACGACTCCAAGAAATACAAGAAAATTCTCTCTTCGTTTCTTCTTAATTGTTGAACTTATACGGTACTACGGTAGTCCCTAGTCCCTACCCAATCCCGTGCTTGCGCAGCCGGCACCGAAAACTAGCACCCCATAGCAGGATAGTACATAGAGACCACAGCGCCAAGCCATCGCCTCGACTCGATGGATCCACCAAACACCGTGAAATCCAACAAGCGACCTTCCGAGAAAACAAGACCCGATCCGAAAACCCACCGAGACGGCGGCGGCAGTGACCCCTCCGCCAAGAAATCCAAACACAATCACTCTACGCACCATAGTAAACCGGGCCACGAGCGGAATGACAGACCCGGTAGTTCTTCTTCTTCGAATCGACAAGTGGTGAAGGCGTCGCATATTCTGATAAAGCACCAGGGGTCCCGGCGCAAGGCCTCCTGGAAGGATCCGGAAGGAGTTGTCATATCTGCCACCACACGCTCTGCTGCAGTGGAGAAGCTGCAGCAGATCCGGGAGGAGATCGATTCGGGCAAGACCCGGTTTGAGGAGGCTGCGACTCAGCACTCTGACTGTAGCTCGTATAAGCGCGGAGGTGATCTTGGTATGTGATTCTTCTTTAATTGGGGTAATTTTGTGATAGTTCAATGTTTTTGTTAGCTTATGGAAGGTAAAGATTTGGAAGATTTTGTACAAGTAGGCTTGGTGGAAACTTGGATGAACAAATCACAAAGTACAGCATCAAAACCATCCGAAATATTCCCCAAATTAGACAAAGTGGGACTGTAATTTGAACTGGTATGCTCTGGTTTGTACTTGTACCAGCATGCGGTTTAATTGATATAACAATTCGGGCGAATATGACATCTGCCTGTATACATAACATGTTAACAGTTGATAGTGCCTCCAAATGTTGGATCAGAATCATGCACGACCTTGCAGATTCTTTGCTCTATTTTAATTAGCAAGTTGAATTTTGAACCTATTATTTCTTGCATATCATAAAAAATTCCACTATTTATGTGTACTCCTACTAATTTCAAAGAATAAACAAGAGAATTTACTAGTAGTAGGTCCAGTAGAATACTTTAGCATTCTATAGGGTTAGAATTTGGTATTTTCTTGTTTTGTACCTCATCTGACAATAAATATCTTGAATTTTGAGATGCACAAATTAGAGTAAAACTAGGGTGTTCTTAAGCTCACCAAGCCTCTTGGTGAGCTTAGCTCCAAAATCTATTGGATCGACTTCAACCGACGAATCCAAACCGTTCAAACCGATCTACTTCACAGTTGATATGTTTACATGCAAAATTTATAAATTCTCAAATTAATTTAGTATAAAGTCAAGCGGTCTAAAAAGGAAGGTTTATAAGTTAATTTTAATACATTCATTTTTCATCAATTTTTTACCGCTTGACTTTATGCTAAATTAATTCGAAAATTTATACATGTAAACACATCACTCGTGTGAAGTAGATCGGTTTCAACAGGTTTGGATTCATCGGTTGAAGCCTATTCAATAGGTTTTGGAGTTAAGCTCACCAAAAACTTGGTGAGCTTAAGAACACCTTAGTTCCACTCCACAAATTATATTTCCCAAATAAAAAGAGCACTTAAAGTTATCATAACCCATAGGATTATGATATCGAAGTCCTACTGTCATTATATGAAACTACTAGGGTTTAAGCTGAAGATTCTGCTTGAAAGTTGCAAAAAAAATTGATAAACCCTATATTTGATGTTCGCAGGTTCATTTGGGCGTGGTAAAATGCAGAAACCATTTGAAGACGCTGCTTTTGCACTTAAAGTTGGAGAGATGAGTGAAATTGTTGATACTGATAGTGGGGTCCACATCATTTTGAGAACTCGCTGATTAAGCTAGTTGTGGCTTTATGCTTCTGTTGTTAACAATGTAGTCTATTGAAGTAATTAGGACTGATATTAACTTGGTATTCTTTTGCTAAAAGAAATAAAAAAAAAAAAGATGAATGAGTATAGTTCAAATGAGTGGCTTGTTAGGGATGATTCTGTCTTCTTCAAGTAAGCTTAAAATTTGTTTCGAAATTTTTTTGAGCTAGGTTGTACACTTGTATGGAGTAATTTCTGCAGTTTCAAAAACAATGGTTTCATTCTCTCTTTTTTTCCCTTGTTCTGTGGTCTAATGACAAGTGCTTATATATTGTGGCAATTTCTTTCAGGATCGTTTTGATAGCATGTTAACATGACTTATTTTAATAATGAATACTTGCAATGAACGTTAGGGGATTACAAGGAGGCAATTATTCAGGCTGAATCTCATGGGCTTCTAATTTCTAAATGATGAGAAGAGCCAATTTCATATATTTTAAATATTAGTGGTTTGAACTTGGAACATGAAGAGCGGGAGGGTAGGGGTAGGGCCGTAGGGGTGTTCATTGGGTCCGGTTTAGTCTGTTTTGAACCGAACCGAATTAGTTTGGACCAAACGGTTCGGTTTGTTTGGTTCGGTTTGCTTTTTAAAACCGAATTATAATTTCGGTTCGGTTTGGTTTGAAATTTTGAAAACCGAAATAACCGAATCGACCGAAATTTTATATATTATGAATTTGGTCCGGACCGCTCCAGTTTATTTCTTAATATCTCGGTTTATTTCTTAATCAATTCCTTTAAATACTTCGGTTTATTTCTTAATATCCCGATTTATTTCTTAATACTTTAGTTTATTTCTTAATATACTTCGGTTTATTATAAATCAATTGCTTTAAATAAAAAAATTAATATATTTCGGTTTGAACCGAACAAATCGAAATAAAACTTTGGTTCGGTTCGGTTCGGTTGCAATGCTAAATCGGTTCGGTTCGATTTTAATTTTGAAACCGAATTATAACTTTGGTTTGCCTAGTTCGGTTCGGTTGAAACCGAACCGATGAACACCCTAGGTAGGAGTAGGCTGCGTATTGTTACTATTGTACCTCCTCCACATGGAGCATGTACTAAATTATAGGCAGAGAATGGGTGAGCTGGGTTGGATATAATTAAGTCATTCTGGTTTGGATGATTTTTTGGTTGTTTGTATTTTCTCTTTAGTAAATTTGTATTTCAGAGTGGAGTTCTGTTTGAGTTTAAGCTGTGGTAGTTCTATGTTATTCTTACATAAAATTTGATAGAGTTCTGACCAATTTCCAGGTAAGGTTGGATTACTTTGTCATGTAGGCTGGGTTTTAGTTATAACAGTTAGACTAGAAACTAAACTGTTATAACATCCAACCTTGTCATGTAGACTTGGCTTTTGAACTGGATGTTTTCTGATCAAGTCTGGGCGTTTGTGCTTTTGACTTATTTTTTGGTGTTCTTATTTCTTAAGAGGACTGTCATGTTACGGTGCATGCCATCCTATTTATAACAGACAAATATTATGCACATAAAATTTTCCTGATAAGTCTGCGACAGGGTTCCAGTTCATCTGTTGTAGATCTGATAGTTCGGGCTGGAAAGCTTCTGATCAGATTGGTTTGGAATTGTATAGGGTAATGTTTTCAGCTCAGGTAAGATTGTTGATAATGGTAGCTCTAATGCAGATCAGCTTAGGGGGAATAAAGCATAATGAAGAAAGAGTTCGCCTAATCAGTTAAAATGGCATGGCTCTCCATGGCAGTGACTAGACATTTTGATTGCCATGACAAGGCAACTCTACTACCTCTCACTACAAAGAGTTCAGAACTTCAGATATGGAAGGCGTATCTTCTGATTTTCTTTCCCCTCCCTTGCAGAATCCGTTACTGTATATTTAGGTTTTCATTTGTCTGAACTCGTGCTGAAACAAATTAGAAAAAGTATTCTAAAAGATCTAGTGTGGAAAGTTCGTACGGGAAGAGAACAATGGACACTTAGGGCCTGTTCGGATGTTTGGGTTCAAAATGGGAACTGATGGGTTTGACGGTAATTTTACTTCTAAATTCTAGGTCCGTTCGGATGTTTAGTTTCTTCCCAATAAGTTCCTTCCTTTCTTCCCATACTTCTCCCCAAACAACGTAAATTAATGGGAAATCAAAAATTCACTCCGATTAGATTCTCATTTTCCCAAATCGTGTTGTCTACTACTTTTTCTCTCTTCGACCTCTTTTTCTCAATCTAATTTGAGCGGGAGAGAATTAATTGATTTCATCTATCGTTAACTCTAGCTGCTTGAGCTTCTTCGTTGATTAGATTATTGGCATAATCGGTTATATACCCATCAAAACTTTTGAATTTGGATATTTGCTCATATCCTATTCAAAATTTACCTCAAATTTGAATAGGATATGGGCAAATATCCAAATTCAAAAGTTTTGATGGGTATATAACCGATTCCCCCTAGATTATTTTGCTTCTCTTAAACTTAGATTAGTAAATAAATCAAAGGTGCACCGCCTTCTTCATGACCTCCTTCATGACCCATGTGGCACACGGTCAGAATGGTCTGTCTCAACACAAATTAATAGTGAGACTGATGAGATTTTTAATGAGGGTGCTTTAGTAAAAATTATAATGATAATGGAGGAGATAATATGGCAGCTTCAATTTTACAGGGTGCAAAGAGCACCGCAAATTCTCATAAAAAATATTTGTCTTTTTCATTTTATGTATTTTAAATTTGCTTTTCTTTTTCTTTCTTTTTGTAGTCTTATGATCAGATTAAGAAGAAATATTATATTATTATTTAATCTATTTATTTAATTGCATTATTGATAATATATCAATAAAGAAAATTATATAATATCAAATATTTTAGAAAGAAAAATAGAATTTTCCATAACTAATCCCACGGTACAACCGAACACTCAATTCAACACATTCCCATAATTAATCTTGTGCGTACCTCTACCCGTGGGTTCCCACTTTTTCAAAAGTGAGTTCCCATTCCCGTCAAATCATCTGCACTCTTGCGCCTCAGATATGTTAACATATTTGCCTTAAACAAATTTAGATTTGATGATAAAAATATTTAAGTCTTGTAGATATTTTTTTTAATATTGTATTTCTACTTATTCGACATATTATTTTTTTATGATAAAAATATTTAAGTCTTGTAGATATTTTTTTTAATATTGTATTTCTACTTATTCGACATATTATTTAACTTGAACCTATAATTATTTAGAAAAAAAAGTGATAAACACTTTACACACTTCATATAAAACTTGTGAATTCATATACAAACATATGTTTGAATATAGACAAGGAGTGCGAAACATGAGGTGCAATAATAATATATATATTTTTAATTTTGATAGAGAAATAAAAAGGATTAGAGAGAAAAGAAACAACATTTGGTATGAGGTGTGGCTAAACAAATAAGTCATTGTCCAAAACAAATTCGGTGGCAAATGCACAATCTTACGGTGTAATGTTTGTGTTGTCGAACTACAAGAATTAATGTATCAGAGGTATTGATTTATCAATTGTCACTTTGTCAGCAATTAATCTAAGCCAAGTTCCGATATGTAAGTTGAATCCTAAAGAATGTAGATTGAATTATGTAAATGCAACATGAATTCCTGAACACAAATTGATATTATACAATAGCATCAAAGGAACAAATGCAAAATGGATCATGAAGGGGGTCATGAAGAAGGCGGTTTAAAGGGATTGCATCTGATGCGGGAATTCAGATCTTCCCCGTTACCGTAATAGAGAATCTTTTACAATTACTTGATTTGGACCGTTCTTTTAACTTGGCACAAATCTCACAGCCCAATAATACTGCTCCCTCTGTCAGCTCGAATCTCAAAGCGGCTGAGAGTTAATCTCAAACCGTAAAGTGAAGGGAATCTTTTACAGTAATGGAGAGGATACTTGTTCCTGATGGGGAGACTGTCTGTGCCAGTGACACCGTGCCAAGTTCTAATAGAACTAAGAATATAATTGTTAACAATAGAGTAAAGGATTATATTGAAACACAAGTAAAGTTTCAAATTCTCTGACAATTTTCTTTTACATTTTTTAAAGTTATTTTGATGCGAAGATATGAACCGGTAAGCACCTTTTAGATATTTCCCCCCAATAATAAATTAGACACTAAGTTCTTCCACAAAAAATTAGAAAACTTAACGTGTCGTTATCATTTTTAAAATCAATTTATTGTTTCAAAGAATAGTTAACGGAATACGCTAACAAAATTTGCAGATCCATGAATCATCTGTGCACGATATCACATTTTGAGATTTCAAAAAAGAGAGAGAGAGATTGAAGAAGATATTATTGTTGATCTATTAACCATAAGTGCTCATATTTATGATGCACCAAAGTTGATCTCATTTGAGAAACCTTCATTTAGTGATCGAGTGCCGACAGAAATATTTCTTTTTATTAACTTAATAGGTGGCCAATTAGTAGTTGTTATCATCAAATTTAAGACCCTATTTATTAAATACAAAAATATATTTAATAATTTTTTTCTAATTTTTTTTCTAACTTTTTTTTTTTTTTATCATTGAAACGGCCGTAGGCAAATTTCTAACTTTAATAATTGCTTTTGGGGTGCAATATCGGAATAAAATGTCAAGGGCCCCGCACGAATCGACACGACACGAGCCATCAGACCGTGAATACCGAATTCACATCCTCTCCGGTACCGTAATAGGGAATCTTTTACAATTATTGGATCTGGACCGTTATTTTTAACTTGGCACGAATCTCAAATCCCAATAATACTGCCCCTGCGCTAGCCCGAATCTCAAAGCGTATGAGAGTTAATCTCAAACCGTAAAGTGAAGGGAATCTTTTACAGTAATGGAGAGAATACTTGTTCGAATACCGACCTCTCTCCTAATATATGCCACGACACGTCGATACGAACAGTTCTTACTTCTTTCTCGTTTCTCGTCCCTTGGAGATCGCAAGAGCCAGGAGCGCGCGCGCGAGAGAGAGACAGAGAGATGGGAGCATCCAGTTCGAGCGACGGGAGCTCCGCACAGTCACTGGAGCAGCAAGAGGAGGAGTCTCTTGCTGTCTCCACTGGATCTCTCCATTACCTCCGTGCCTCCTTCTCCAAGCTGTCCTCTTCCGACGGCACCATCCCTCTCTCTTCCCTCCAGGTACTAATTCCTTGTAGAATACTAGAATTCAGTTGAGTTAAGATCACGATAATTTGGAATTCAAATTAATTCATTAGTCTCTTATTGTTCTGATTTAACTTTTTTTTTCATCAGGAAGCGTTTTCTATTAACACATCAAACTTCAAATCAGAATCTGAATTGCTTCAAGTACCAGAGAAGTTTCCCGAACTACTATCTCATCTTGGCTCCTGTATTACCTCTATTTTCTTCAAAACCGCTACTGCAGAAGCAGGAATAACCTGGGTAGATTTCTTGCGAGGTTTCAATAAGTGCTGTGTAAAAACACCAACATCCGAATCCCTTACCAGACTCTACCAACTATTTTCGGCAATGTGCCATGAGGCTGGTGTAGGCAAAAAATTGGACTTTGATTTGGGTGAAGAGGGTACAGGGAAGGTTACCGGGTCATTCGTACTGACCCAGTTGGTCATGTTCCTGTGGATGTGCTGGGTACTGATGCATGGTGCACAGGTTTCGAGGCAAGTAAAGGTTGATAAGGGCATTTTGGTCTTACCAGACGTGACCCATTTGTTTAATTCTGCTTTGGTTAGTAGTGGTCTTGTTGGAGATGATGGTGATATTTGGAAGGTTGATTTTTCGGCTGATGATATAGAAATACCAGTGCAAAAACTTCAGGGCTGGGTAACGTCTGCAGTGGTTGGAATTTCACATAGTCTTGCACAGTATATGCAACAGAAGATCCAGTTGTGTGCTGCTTCAGAGGTTTGTGAAATCTGTGGTGTGGTTTATATGTTAGTAATTGGTATTTTTCTCAGCAAATTGCTTTGATGCCTATTATATTATTGTATGTGTCATGATACTAGAACTCTGCAATTATCAATAGTGTGGATTGCATGGTGATATTAGTTATGTACCATGGTCATCCTTATAAAGCAGTGTGTTGTCTAAAGCACCATTTACCAGTGTTCATTTCTTTTGATTCACTAGATGTTTAAGGTGAAATTGTGCCCTACTATGCACATTCAAATACCTGCCAAGCCAGGAAATTACATGTAAAACATACTTAAAAAAAATTCTAACTTTTGAATGGGTCACGTCTGACCCGTGCAGGAAAGCATTGAGTTCTAAATCCCCGCTTGATATTATTATTATTTTTTTTGTACTTCCTATCCTAATGCAGGAAAGCCTTGGGGAATCAGTATCAGCCAGTGACACTGCTGCAGGAAGTCATGATACTTATTTATTAACACGAGGTAGGGCATGGGCTGTTTCTCTTTCTCTTCGAGGTGCCTTGAGTAATCAACTTTTGAATGCATCCTTTGGTGGAATGGATGATGATGACCTTCTATATAGGTTTGTTAACTTTTCTGCTCTTGTCTCTATCAAAATATATCCTCTTATTCCGAGGCGGTGAATTTTCTTACCTATGGAGATATGTAGATGATTATTTGTAGATTTTATCTACTTTTTATTATGTATATAATGGCATGTATGGGTCTGCAAGTTCAGACTTGAACTTCTAATAAGTTACACTTTAATCAACAAAATTACAAATATTTCATGATGAGCTTGCCAAGCTTATATTATAGTTAATAAAATAATCAGAGATGGGAACACTTGAACTAGCATTGATGTGATTAAGTTGTAAATGTATCATAACACGGGTCACCATATTGACATATTTCGTAGTACAATTGAACTAGCTCATTTTTTGGGATGAAAAATTTAATGGCAGCAGACAAGATAATATGAGATAGGAAGTTTGGGGACCAAACAAGCATCTTTGGACCATATTTTTATTTCCAAAACAAATGTTTGATACAAAGGGAATATTACTGTCGCTTGATTGAAGAAAAAAAAAGTTCAATTTGACTAGAGGAAATGCTATCATCTTTCAGGGCATCGGTAGATGGAAAGGGATTGAGCCGGTTCTGGTCAAATGTTGAAGGGTACAATGGTCCTATTTTGCTTTTAATTTCAGCCAGAACGACTTCAAATAAATGGATTATTGGTATATTAAGTGAACAAGGATTGGAAAGCAGAGACGTATATTTTGGAAGCTCAGCATACCTTTTTGCTATAGACCCGATTTTTCGGGCCTTTCCTCCTTCAGGTGAATAGTTATTTTTTAATGTATTTTAAATGTATGCAGCCTCATGCTTCTAGCTGTGAAATACTTCTGGAACATTGTTAAAGGCAGCAAGCTTAATTTAGAAAATTTAGGTATTGTTACCAACATGCAGCTAGATTGGGTGCATGGTTACTTGCTCGAGTTTATAGTTTTCACTTTCATCTCCAAAGTCATATCTGGTTTATTGAAATTGTAAAAAACAAATAACTGTTTGGCGTCAATAGCATGTACGAGTCAGGTCCTTTACACCTAATGATGAAGATATTAAAAGAATCCCCCATGACTGTGTTTGCAAGATTAGTGATAACTCAGGGATAAAGTTATCCATATTAGAGGTAGGGATAACATTATCCCTGAGTTATCCCTCTTCCAGACACAGCCTATGGATGTTGGTATTGCAGGGAAGGAGAAAAACTTTGTGTATTGCCACGTGCAGCCTGCTGTTAGGGTCTACCAAGCAAACCCTAAACCTATTTGCGTTGCATTTGGTGGGAGCCTTGGCAATGAAAGAATATTATTAGATGAGGATTTTGCCCGGGTTGTGATTCGGCACCATGCTGTTGACAAGACGTACCAACATGGCCCTCTCTTTCCCAATCAGGTATTATTTATCTTGGTTTTATTTTTTTTATCTTTCGACTCGGTACATGTCTGCTTCAAATTGAAAAGACTAAATTGAAGGGATTATTGTTAATTGTGATAACACCGAATTATTTCAAATAAGCCTGACAAGCTTTTGTAATGGAGATTCTGCAATAACCCAATTATATTTGGGGAATATTTTGTTAAATATTCTCTGCCCACTCCCCTACAAAAAAAAATGGAAACAAAAAAGTCGAAAAGAAAAAAAATTAGATATTCCATGCTTGATTGAACTAGCTACAATATATTTAGTTGAGTTAATGTAAGGAAAAATTTGGACTAATCATCTTTTGCTTAACTTGACATGTATTAATGTTGTATATTGTTTCTAGACTTAAAATTGATGACTTTAATTGGGACAAGAAACTCCAATGTTATATTTGCAAATGCTATTAGATATTAGCTGTGATTTGCAAAATTCTCCAATGAATAGTTGTTTCATCTTCTAATTTGTGCAATCCAGGGCTTCTTACCGACTAAAGCGGAGATACTAGAAGTGGAGGTTTGGGGTCTGGGTGGAGAGAGTGCAAAACGGCAGCAGGACGTGTACAAGAAGAGAGAGAGTATTTTTTCTGAACAACGTAGAAAGGTTTGCATTTTGCAACATTTGTTAATCTACAGCTATAGCTAATAATACCTAACATGATGTTTAACTTAAGCAGAGGATCAGTCGGTAATTGGGAGGATCATAACACTGGTCGGGTAATTTGAAGATCCACCATATTTTACTTGTGTATATTTATGTCATTGTTGTTTCTATTTCTATGTAGGTTGATTTGAAAACATTTGGTTGGGAGGATTCACCGGAGAAGATGATGATGGACATGGTATCTAATCCCAACCGAGTCAGGCGAGAGGAACGTTGATTTTATTGGCCTTCTATTTATTAATCTCTTAGGAGAATTATCTATTTTTTCGAGTCCTAGTGGTCTTTCGGTCTCAGTTTGTATATTTGTTAAGGATGTATAGTTGAATTTCATTGAGTACATGAATAATAGGATTTTTTTTTTAAAAACGTAATTAAAATAATTAATTTTAAAGAAACAACCTAATTACTTTTTTTTTTTTAGAAAAACCATAAGAACCAAACTGCCAATTCGGTCCGATGGTATTTTTTTTTTTTTGACCGAATTGGCAATTCGGTCCAGCTGTTTTTTCCATTTTCCGTATGTTTTCTGTGTAACTTTTGTGTAATTCACTCTGGACTAAATTGCCAATTCGGTCCAGAGGTTTTTTTAGCCCAGACCGAATTGTCAATTTGATCCAGAGGTTTTTTAACTCCAGACCGAATTGGCAATTCGGTCCAAATTTTTTTTTTTTTTTTAGGTTTGGTTGAATTTCTCACTTGTGTATCATATATCATATCGGATGTAGGTCAAATTGAATTTGAAACCGAAAGACAATTAAATAGAGAAATTTTACATTGTGTCCTCTTTTTTTAAAACATAGAACAAAATACCCTCCTTTCAAAATTTTTAACAAAATGTCCTTGTGGACTCCACTTTTTTTCCTCTCTTCCCTTCCCTCCCACTTCTCCCTATTAACTTTTCTTTATTCTTTGTTTAAATAGAAAAATACAACTATAATTTTATTCACGTTTTGAATTATTTTTATCTTTTTTTGTATAACTGATTAGAATTAAAAATTATAGCGTAAAATTTTATTTGCTTAAATAAAAAAAGCATAATATTAAAATACATAGTATTAACTTATTTTATAAAATATTTTTAATTTACATATTATTTTAACATAGACATTCTATCTAGTTTATTCGTTTTAAAATTTCATATTCCTATTTTTAACAATTATAAGAATTTTATCACATCACATGTTAAGAACAATTAAATTAGGATTGTCAATTGAAATAATAATTTGATAAATTAGATTCTTTAATGAAATAATAATATGGTCAATTGAAATTTTAAAACGAATAAACTAGATAGAATTTTAGCCGGATCACTTTTTTTTATCTCCCATAGTGGATATTAGATGAAATTTGATTTACTCTATTTCATTTTCATTTTTTTTGGCACAATCTAGCGAGTAAGAATTACACATCTTTGTTAATGTAAATGTTTTCTTAACTAAATTTACAATAGCATAACTCTAAAAAAATGGGATCGAATTGCTAATTCGGTCCGGAGTCTTTTTCGGATTTTCTGTGGCTGTCTTTCTGAAAATTTGTGAAATCAACATAGACCGAATTGCCAATTCGGTTCAGAATAAAAATCAAGCTGACCGAATTGGCAGTTCGGTTCTTATGGTTTTTGTAAAAAAAAAAAAATAATCACGTTGGTTTGGTAAAAATATTTTTTTAATTATGTTTTTGAAAAGATTCCTGAATAATATATAGATTTTTCAGACATTGCACAGAATACGAGGTCACAAAGAAATACCGGATAAAAGAGAAGGAGACTTGTTGGATGGGATAGTCTCTATTTATGAAGGGGAGAGAGAGAGGAGGATCCTTCCTTTCTCCATCAAAGGAGCGGATTTGGTTCCACTGACCACATACTTATTTGATGATCATGACACTGGAACCGAATCTCTTGCCCCATGTGGGCAGGAAATTCTTCTCTAGAGGCACTATTTTCAACAAAACTAGCCATCTATTTTCAACAAAATGTGAGGCATAGCTCGCCTTGCTGTTTACCAAAGGTATGTTAAAATGGATTGTACTGAGTTTGATTGTTTGTGGTTTATGCACATCATTGTAAATATTACTGTTTGTGTTTCATTGTTTGGAAGTTGCGCAGCTGAGCAGCAGAACTTATCCTTATGTATTTTGGGACGAAATTTTTTTTAATAGTAAATAAATATAACAAATCACGATTGTTTGAAATTGAGAATCACATCTCTAAATATATCGTCAGAAAATTAGAATCCTAGCATGCTGACGTACACAACACATGTAAATATTTGACATATATGTTGATGAATAAACTTAATTTGCCATTAAATTCGTGACTGCACAGTGGACAGATTTAAGGCTGTTTGATAATTTGAAAGGGCAATTCTAGATCATTATGGGCAAATGAGGAGTCTATTTAATGTGTTTTCAAGTCTAGTTTCTGATAGTTCAAGTTTCAAGTCGTTTGGAGATACCTGTAATAAGTTATAGCAGTTTTAGTAACGAAGGGTCATAATTTACTGTGCTGTTTTGTATTCTAGTTTGAGTTGTTTTGAATTCTGTTTTAAGTACGAATTTTAAGAGTCTTGTTTAGGGATATAAACAGAGTTGTAATTATGTTGTTAGAAGGCAGAAGAGAGAAATACAAAAGATAGTTTGAATAGTAAAAGAGATTTGTGAATTTTGTCTCTCTTCCCTCTACCGAAATATATATCAAATACTAACAAATCTACCAAGTTAAAGTTAAGAAAAGCACTATAATACTGGCAAGGATCATAATCGGATAATTCCAATACCTAAAATCTAAATCTCAGCAACAATTATCCATTGCTAATTTGTCAACGAGTGGTCCTGCTTTCTACTAGCTGATAATATCAATTAGCACTAGCAAAGATGGCTATTATTATTATGGACAAGTGGCAAGTGGCAAGGAACTGGTAGGGTCTGGAAGGACGACGACGGAGCTGTACAAAGGAGGTCCCCTCAGTCCTAATCGTTCTCAGAAGATCCTGATCCACTTATGTGCGCGGGACCCGCCACTTGTTATTCTTCTTATTGTTATTGAAATTTTGCACGAATCTCAATACAGATAAACGGTTAGATTTAAAATAACGTGATCCTGTTATTCCATTTGGAGAACAGTATAGTCGGATCTATGCATACAGAAATGAAAAGGAATTAAGAACAAAACTGGATAAGTGGATATTAATATTATTATTTCTTTGTTGCAAGTGAGGTTACGCTGAAGTTTCATTCTAATATTTCATTATTATTTCATTGTTGCAAGTGAGGTTGCAAGCCGAATTGGTCCGGATTTGAATCGGACGGTCTGTATCCAAACTCAGAAATTGGGTTACTTTAGGAATTCGGACCCGAATAATACTGCATGTTTTAAAATAGAAAATTAAATTCTCTCAAAATTTCAGCGATCCTGAAATCCCTCTCCTCTCTCTTCTTTCTCTCCCCAGAACTTTTGAAGAGAGAAAAAGAGGAGAGAGGAGAGAGATAGGAGAGGAATTTCACAGTCACTGAAATTCTCTCAAGATTTCAGCAAATGTGAACTCAAATTACTATGGTCAATGGCGGGAAGTAGATTTTGGGTTCCCTAAAGTAACTTTTGAGTTTAGATCTAGATTGTTCGATCTGCTTTGACATAAATATTAAATGTGATCTTTTGCATTTTATTTCTAGTCAATTGATTCTGATTCTGATATGACTGTGGGAATCTGAAGTTGAATTTTGAATTACTTTAGATATACAGACCACTAATTCACACAAAGAATACGTATAATATGTTTTGAATTAACATGAATATTAAAAAAATCTTGTAATAAAATTTTAAATTAATATGTTTTATGCTTTATCATATAATATAGCTTATGCTCCAAATATGGAATCATTTAATAAAGTAAATATGCAATCACGCAACAGAAGAGCCATCTAAGTCAAATATTCGTGCGAATTTTAATCGGACGGTTCCGAATTCTACGCTGTGCCGTTGGTGGAACCCGGTTTCTCATGGAAATTCTCTGTGGCGATTCGAATGTCATGTGACCTTGCATCGGATCTTTGCAGTTCGCAACCATATATCATGATCTTCGTACTCGCTACACGGTTCTGTCAATTATTTGCGTTGCCGAATTTTTTTCCAGAGAAAATAGGATGAATATGAGGCGGGTAATCCGCGTGCCTGCGCAAATCTTATAAAAATCTACATATGCATCAAATTGCTGACTTTCCTCTCCTGTTAACAATATCTAGGGGGTGTCAATGTATGGCACTCTTTTATCTGTTTATCCGATCCGATAAGACGGATATTGATAAGATTTTTTTTTTCGTAAACTTATCGGGTATGGATACAGCTAAAGATTTTTTTCGTTATCAAAACGGTAAGGGTACGGGTAAAGTCTATTTCGTACCCGTTACCCGATCGGGTAATTATAAAAAAAAAACATATATATTATAGAGTAGAACTAGGGTGCTCTCGAGTTCACCAAGCCCTTGGTGAACTCAAGTCCAAAACTTATCGAATCGGCTTCAAACGACGAATCCGACCGTTGAAACCCGTCTACCTTACGAGTGATGCGTCTACATGCAAAAATTTTAAAATTTGAAATTAATTTTGCATAGAGTCAAGTGGTCAAAAAACGTCAAAAAATGAATGCATTAAAATTAATTTATTAACCTTCTAATTTTTACCACTTGACTCTAAGCAAAATTAATTTCAAAATTTAAAATTTTTGCATGTAGACGCATCACTCGTAAGGTAGACGGGTTTCAACGGTCGGATTCGTCGTTTGAAGCCGATTCGATAAGTTTTGGACTTGAGTTCACCAAGGGCTTGGTGAACTCGAGAGCACCCTAGTTCTACTCTATATTATATATATTAATAAGCATTGGAAATAGTACTTTAATTTATTTATTAGCGCTTAGCACGATCAAAAAAAAATTTCAATAAAATATTGTACATGTGTAAAATGAATGTATATGTTTTAATGTTTTATTTACTAAATAATAAAAATTATTATTATATTAGTATTACCGATTATTTACCCGCTACCGTTTCGTTATCTGGCAACCATAACGGGTAAGGGTAGGGTACGAGTAAGATAATTTGTAGCTGGTAAGGATAAGGTACGGCCGTACGGGTAACAATTTGTAACAGGCACGGGTGTGAAAATGCTTCCACCCGACTCTTACCATACCCGTTGACACCCATAACAATATCCTGACTTCTTATCAAACATTGACAGATATATCTCCATCTCCAAAATTCATTAGAAATTAATCACAACTATATAGAAATTATGAACCTTGAAATTTCTTAATCCTTCCATTCCAAAAATTATGCTTTAATTTCTTCTGAATTTCAATTTAAAAAAGTTTCTTAATAAAAAACGTTTCTAATTTAAGAAACTCTATACATCACTGCAATTAAATTAGCAATTGTCGTATCCGATTAAAAATTCATATGATTTCTGACTAATTTAAGAAATTTTGTACATCTTTGCAGTTAAATTAGCAATTACCATCAGTGTTGTAAATAACGGTATGCACTCGTCAGACGGACAGAGTACCGCTAAGCAATTAATCGAGAATAATCGGTCATAATCGGAAAAAATCAGCGCAATTAATTGAAAAATTTCTTAACTGTTTGATCACCGCCAACGACTAATTGGCCGATTAATCAGTCTAAACGGACGTTTTGTACAACACTGATTACCACACATCAAAGTAGACATCTATATAGTTTATGAGATAGAGATGCTCTAAGAAACGACAAATACCCTCATTGATTGTCGTTCAAGAAACCATTAAATTACGAAAAGAAACATTAGAAAATTCTCACAAGAACAAAGTCCAAATGTAGCGATTAATTATGTGCTATTTTGGCGAAGAGATTCGTTTCAGAGGTTATGTGCTATTTTGTAGAAGAGATTATGTGCTATTTTGTAGAGATTTTATTAAAAATAATAATGTATATAATATCTAACCTGAATCGTATAGTAAAACTGAATGGTTCAAAACTAATAATGTAACTATTTATAAAAATGGTGAGATAAATTATAGACTCAGCACAAACAAATAACGATAAACTTTTCTTGATGGAAAGACACTAATATGATATTAAAAAGTAATTGAAACTCAATATCGAAATTAATAGAGTTCTTATTTTAAAATATATCTATAGATATTTGTTTTTTTATCTTATTTTGTACCGAGAAAGATTAAGACACTTCGGGCCTGTTCAGCGTCAAGAGGGGAACGGGAATGGGATTGGGAACAGAAAAATTTTGAACTGAATTTTATTGTGCTCGTGGGAAAAAAAAATTCAGTCTGAGTAAATTTTTTTTTCCCACGCGCACAGTACTCTGCCGAACAGGACCTTCATGGTTTTCATGGTGTATGGATATGTTTTGCTTAACATATATATCTTTTTTTTCAAAGTTCAAATAGTCAAATTGTACATGAAAATCAAATTTCACAATTTTTTAAGCTAATTTACTGTTCTTTTAGATGCCTAGCTACCTGAACTGCTCAACATGATCTAAAGATTATGGCCCATCCAAAAGTAGCTCCATCCATCTAAAAAAATAGTAAAAATTATAAAAATATATGAAATTTGATTTCTAATTATATTTTCATACGAAAATAATATTAAACAGTTCAGATCAACTGCTACATGTTTGAAAATAGAGATATAAATGCCCTCTATATTTGACACGACAACTTAGCTCGTCTCTAGTTTGCTAACTTTTTTATTTATTTTTATACAATTATCAATAATTTAATACATCATTTAATTTATAAAACATCAAATTATTTTCGAAGTATATCTGCATACTTCACGAGTTTTAGATCGCACCGAACTATTTTCGAATTTCGAACTTCTCACTATAACGGTTATTATGTGAAATAGAAGCAACATAAATTTTGGTAGGAGAGAAAAATACAGCCGTGATTTTTATTTTTACCTAAAAAAATATATATTTTAATATAAATAACCACGTTTTTAAAAGAATTTTATTTCTACCCAAACCGCAAATAATATTTGCGGTTTGAATTAACAATTCAAGCCGCTAGGAATATTTGCAGTTTGAATTAACAATTCAAGCCGCTAAGAATATTTGCGGCTTGAAACCCTATATCCCACGGGACGCGACCCTTCGTCTCTCTGTCTGCTTCGCCTCTCCGCCAGATCCAAGCCTCCGCCTCTCCGCCAGATCCAAATAAAAAAAGGAAAAAAGAGAAGCGGAGAGGCGGAGGCTTTTCTCTCTGTTACTTGCCGGGTTTTTCGGATCTCTCTGTTGATTGCTGTTTGGTGGTGATTTTCGGATCTCTGGTGCTTTTCTCTCTCTCTTCCGTTTTCCCTCTGTTACTTGCCGGGTTTTGCTGCCTTCCTTGTTTCCTTACCCCTGGTACTGACCGATACTGGGACATTACGGCCGTGTGCCTTGTTGTTTTATTTTCTGGCTGTGCGGTTTTGCTCTTTGTGTGCTGCCTTATGCTGGTTTTGTGTTGTTGCCAGTACAGTAGGTACCAGTACCAGTAGGTACCAGCCCAGTGAGGCTACTGGTTTTGCTCTTTGTGTGCTGCCTTGTGCCTTTTGCTCTTTGTGTGCTGCTATGTACCAGTACCAGTAGGTACCAGCCCAGTGAGGCTACTGGTTTTGTGTTGTGTGCTGCCTTGTGCTGGTTTTGTGTTGCTACCAGTATTTGAAATGACAGGGACTAAAATGCAAATTTATTGTCTGGGGGTTGATGTGCGAATTTCAACCCTTAGGTGATATGTTAAATTTAAGGGACTACAATGAGAATTTTGGGAGTTTCAAAAATGTGAGCCTCACCTTTCTGTTGGAATTCGACTGAGAAATTAATAATGGGCTTGGCAGATTTTTAAAAATAGAAAGGAATAAATGTTGCCTCGGATTGACGGAATAAAATGACGGCTTTTAAAAATTTAGGTTTTAATAATGTAACCGAATAAAACCGGATGCTTATGTAAACTTGAATTTAATTCGGGAAATGATTATACCGTCCAGGGTCTTGATGCCTTAGTGAGAGTTCATAACATAATTTGAACAGATATTATACAACCCGATTGGACAAAGCAAAATTAGACAGAATGCATCTAAAAGAAACAAAAATGATATAAATTAGACAATATTAGACATACCGAGCAAAAATCTTCGAACATCTCTTTCAGCCTTCTTAGCTTCTTCTTCCTGGCTCCTTGTTTGAACCTAGTTCCGTACCATTTGTCCTTCCCACACGCCTGGACCAGGTTATCTGCAACATGTTGGATACAATACCTGTGCACAAAATTATCCCTATCCCATCCGTATTTAGGTTTCAATGCAGCTTTGATACCCTTGTGTTGGTCCGATATAACACATACGAATCTATTAACACGAATCACATTAATCCTAATCCATTGTAAGAAAAAACCCCAATTCTCTTCATTCTCCGTATGTACAATTGCAAATGCTAGAGGCAGCAATTGGTTATCGGCATCATAGGCGCAAGCCATCAAAAGTCTGCCCTCATACCGCCCAGAAAGGAAGGCTGCATCTATACTGATCACCGGTCTTAAGTAATCAAATGCAGTAATGCATGGTCCATAAGCCCATGCCACGGCTCTGAATTCCTGAACACCTTGTTTGACCGGTCCTGTATTTTTATCGATGCTCGGACTGGTCAAAAATTCGTGTAACATATCCCGATAAGCAATAGTTTCATAAAATTGTACGACTCTTCCCAACTCCCAAATTGCCGAGCTACTGCAATCTCACGACCTCTCCAAAGTTTGTTGTACTTCGGGGTTATACTGCCAAACCTAACCCTCACGCAGTGTGCCACACTCCGGATGCTCATAGTGGGGTCTTCCTTAATGCTGCTCTCGATGATATCTGCGATAATTGATGCCGTGAGTTGTGCATGGTCCGTCCTGGTGTACTCAGATTCGCATGTGTGAGGCGTGTCTTACTCAGTTATCATCCATGTATCTCCAGCATTTGTTGCTCTTGCCTTCAGTTTGAAACGACAACCCGGAGTGCTGCATCTAATTTCCAGCCGGGATGTGTCACTTCTCTTCGTATATGTCTCATTGTTCTTGTCAACATGGTACTCTCTGATATTTTTCGTCAGTTGCTTTTTACTTACGAAGTATTGGCCTTTTGCGAGCTCACTCTTGTATTCAACCCGACGACCATAGTAAGAAACATCTGCTTCTCGAAAAGCAGATGTGTCATTGAAGTTTACAAAAGGGTGAGTCTCAGAACGGCCACTTAACGACATATTCTCTCTATTTTGCCTCACAGTGGGTTGTGGGTATTCTTCTTCATCTTCTTCATCTCCTTCATCATTAATGTCACAGTCTCCTTCCCCCAATTCATCCCCAGTTTGCAGATTCTCCTCCGGTACCTCGTTTATAAATTCAAATTCCGACTCGTTTGGATCTTCCTGTACTGGTGGCGGTCTGGGGTGAGGATTTGGTTCAGGCCCAGGTAAGGATGAAGGACCTCCATACGTGGATATAGGTGGGATAAAAGGTGGAGATTGTATTCGTGGTGGGACAAAAGGTGGAGATTGGGGTGAATTATTGTATATTTCTGGTTCCGGTTCTGGTACAGGCATTACGATAAAAGAAGTGTGTGGTTCATTATCTTCTTGATAATGTTGGGCAACCGAATTTTGGCCTGAACTTCCGGCCCCTGACTCTTCGCGAATTCTGCGTGCAAAAACTTCCAATAATGATTCGCCAGACCTCAAAACCTGCGCTATTAGACCTCTCAATGCCCCGTTATCTCCCAATGTGATTTTGACATACTTTCCTGCGTGGACCATTCGAGCCTGAATTTGTAATTGGCAACGATTCCTATTGTAGCCGCTCGCTTCATAAATAAGTGATTGCAACTGCTCAAATGAGAAATTTTCATTAACCCAATACGTATTTGCTGCAGGTTTAGAGTAACGTACTCCATACTAGTCAGTTATGAACTTTCCTCCAAAATGTATTGAAATTGCAACAGACATGGCCAATAAACTGCATTCATAAGTGACAAATATTTGGTCAGTTTACTGATTTCAATTGTGAACAGTTGTGAATAGTCGTATATGAACAGTAATTAACAGTAAATACGTATGTGAACAGTAATTAACAGTAATGAACAGTAGTGAGCAGTAATTAACAGTAGTGAACAGTAATTAACAATAGTGAACAGTAGTGAACAGTAATTAACAGTAGTGAACAATAATTAACAGTAAATACGTATATAAACAGTAATTAACAGTAAATACGTATATAAACAGTAATTAATAGTAAATACGTATGTAATTAACAGTAAATACGTATGTAAAAAAAATTACCTGATTTGACAGACTTCTCCGTCTCCTCCTCCTCCTCCTCCTCCTCCTTCCTTTAGAGCTCCTCTCCTCCCTCCCTTCCTTCAGAGCTCCTATATATTAATGAATTTTGAAGCGACGAGATGTATTGAAATCCGGATGCTTGCAATTTCAGTGTACTCGTAGCTAAATTAAACAACGGAGATCTCAGATCTCAAACCCTAATGAACAAGCAAAGTGTTAATATGATTATGACCTAATCCCCGAAACTCGAGCTGTGTGGAATTTTATGCAACGGATACAAGGCCGGTCATTCATTCGCTACATATGATGTTACAGAAACAAACCACAGAAGAACTACTAGAAAAGATTTTAAAGTTAGAGACTTAGATTAGATGGGTGGGAATGGGATCTCCTGTATTTCTTAAAATAATAGTATATACATAGCCACACAGTTTGACAAGACATTATTAAATGAAAGCGAGATTCTGCGGGGCCCGTATGTCAGGGAAATGTAACACAAATAGAGCACTATCACCGCCAGAAGAATTCTGGTACTCTATAGGAATTCATATCACCGACGGTACCGTAATAGGAAATCTTTTACAATTACTTGATCTGGACCGTTCTTTTTAAATTGGCACGAATTCAAAGCCCAATAATACTGCCCCCTCAGTCAGCCCGAATCCCAAACCGGATGAGAGTTAATCTCAACCGTAAATAGCTAATTGTAAAAGGGAATCTTTTACGGTACCGTCGAGGATATGGACTCACTCTATAGCGATGAAAACCGCCGAAACGCGAAACCCAAAAAGAAAGAATAAATAATAGAAATAGAGTCGTCATTCGTCAGACAATTCCAGAGCGGTGCCTCGTGTAACCGATAGGGTTTTCTCTTCTCGCAAGCCTAGTTGCCTCTCCTCTCTCTCTCCCCCCCTCTCCTTCTCCCCGCGGAGAAAAGGAAAAATTGAACGCTAATCGACGCGATTAGGGTTTGAAAAAGTAGGAATTGTTAAGATCCTTAGGTTTGGATCTTTAAAATTATCGTGACATTTCAAATCCGTTGATTCCATGGTAGAAATGGGAAGAACACGGCGATTGAAGAGGGTTTCGTGGGCCCCTGGTGTCAATCTTTGTCAGGTATAATCCAATTCACACATCGATCAATCCAAATAAGCATCTTTGTTTATTTTCCTTAATTCCATAATAAAATATTTGCTCCTGTTCGATAAATCGACAATTGTTGAATCGAGCTTTATCTAATATTCCCTAAAATTTGTTAACTTTCTTCGGGATTTGAGTAATAATAAAATAAAATAAAATTTAAGCTGCGGTGTGCATGTCACGCTTTAAACAAACCTGAGAGAGATCCGTGATGTATATAAAATTTATCTTAACTATATAACTTGAGAAAAATTAGTGGTGCATTCCAAAAACTTATTTATTATTATTCAAACAACTTCTTGCAAAATTTCAACTGATTAAGACAATTCTAGCAAGAATATGTTCAATTGCAATCTTCTTAATCATTGTTATTTGTGCTCTTTTCAAAAGTACTCACTTTTTTAATTAAATGATGACTAATTTCTGCACAATTGGCGTGCCAAAATCCCAATGAAATCCTCCTGTAATATCAGTTGTAAAATGTACACGAAAGCAACCATTTTTGTCTGTATGGAATCAAGGCGGATGCCTTCCAGTAGAACCTAATAAGCTTTCAGCATAATTGGGATCAAATATTGTGCTTTTTTTGTCTTTTCCTTGTTTCTTTTTTTGTGAATTGGTGAAATTTTTCCTCATGGTGAAGGACAGAAATTAGTATCCGACTAATAAAGCTTAAATGTTTTATTTTTTGAAACTTCTTCGATATAGAAATAATGGCTTAAAATAACCTATTACAGTAAAAGTGTTTTAAGAAAATCCATGCAAACCAAAACTATTTCTGAAATTACGTGGTAAAAACAGCAAAATTAAAAAAAAAAGGTTCATGTCAATTTGAGCTGATATTTTAATTTTGAAGTTTTCTCTTTTATTTTATATTTAGCTTAAAATAATACTGCCTGTGGCTCTATTGTACTTGTAATTATAAAATCCCCAAATTTAAACCTTTTTGTCAAGATAAAGTGGGTGCCAGTACTGTACATCAAGAAATGGCTGATCTGAAATCTAGTATGGACTAAGCTTTTAGGTACCAAGAACACAGATTTATTTGAAGTCTTAATAGTAAATTGGACCTTCCCAACTTATCTAAGAATAAAAGATGGTTACTTTGAAACAACAGTGTCGGACGTTCTATACTTATCTAACAAGCAAGAAGGAAAATTGCAGTGACTTTATAATCTTACAAACTTTTCTAAATAAACTTCTAAACCTTTGCTAAATATGGTTGTTTAATGAAGTTTCCATAATTAACATTGCAGTGTTATTTTCTTAAGCATCAGAAATGATGAAGCCTAGAGTGATAATTTGTAAAATTCTATGGAATTGTCACTCCACTTTTGTTGCCCTTCACACAAAAAGTACAATAGAAAAGCCTGATCTAAAAGTACCAGAATGGAGAATAAAATCAGTCTAATTCCTTTGCAACAACAACATTATTTTTGAAATCTTTAAAACAGATGGAAAATCAGATAGGGCATGGTTTCTCTGGAAATTTTTACTCAGTAACAGATTGAAAATCAGATTGCACAAGTTTTTACTCAGCTTGCACCAAAAGTGTCCATGAACTTTAAAAACACTAAATAAAAAGAATTGAGTAATAAAATATATATCAGCAGATTTCTTTACCAATTGCTCTGGTGGTGCGTGCTAAATTTAGAAAAGAAAAAACAGAAAACAATGTCAGGCAGTTATTTCCATTACTGAACATAATTTAATGGGAATTTCATGCTGTAATTTATTCATTGTAGCATAAAGCTCGTAGAACACATAATTCTGAAACACACCTCCTTTCTGAAAGTGTGAAAAACCAGGGAATGAAATAGCCACCTTAATTTGACAATTGTACAAAAATTCTGGCTATGCATAATTCTACTGGTACACAGCTCTAGTGTCAGCTGCTGGATCCACCATTCAGGGATGTGCAGTGTAAATAAAAAATCAATAAGAGTTCCTTCCTGGTGATACTTCAAATTAATGTATTAAAACAAACTATTTTAGCCTTAATATTCTTTTTATTGTGTAAAATATATGACGCCATATAAAATATGTAATTTTGCTTGCAAAGCACAAGATATGTTTGTGTTGCTTAATTTTTATCTGCTTGTTCTATGGGGTACTTCTGTATACTGGTACAGATTAATATAAGCACAGTACTTTTTCTGAATCTTGCTTTACTGTTTAAAAGGGAGAAGAGAAAATCTCAGAATATTAAAGTATTAATAGACTAATGATTATGAACATAAATCCTATTTTGTACACTCATAACCAGTAAAAAAAAGCACAAGAAACTAAAACAGAGGATGAATTGTTCTAAAATTTTATTAAGATGCCCAATTGTGCTCATATGTTGTTTGTATACTCAGGTCCGGCTCTTTCTGTCAGAAGATGCACCATGTAAGTCTGGACTCAGTGCACAAGATCATCTTCAAGCAAAAGATCCATGGACAATGCACGCCAGTTCTGGGTCCACCTCTGACGACTCCCCATTGCCACCTGGCTTTGAGTCGGTACACAATCAGAACCGCCCCAAGACTGATATTTCCAAGATCCCTCTTATTCGCTGGAAATGCCCTCCCAAGGTATTGAATTTTTCCTTTTACTGCAGGAGTCCTTTTGTATGGCAAACCAATTTATGTGTTGCGAAATTCAAATCTTGATTTACAAGTATAATCATTTCTTCTAAATCCTTTTGACATGTTAACTACAGATAGTGTTGAATCCAGAGTGGTATGTAGTTTCTGGGGAAGAAAGCAAAGAGATAGCTAAACAAAATCAAAGAACTTTTGGGGTGCTTGAAGCAATTTATCCACGTCAATCTACTATTCCTCCAAAGTAAATATAAACCTTCTTTTATTCAAATAATCCCTTGTTGAGTATATGTAATAAATCAGTATCATGCAGATACAAGCTGGTTATTACCTGAGCTGTATACTTCCTGTGTATAAGAGCAAGGATTTTGGACATATGCCAGCATCTTAACATATTTCCAATGATACCCAACATTACTCCTATTTTAAACATACACCCAGAGTTTTTGGGACTTTTGCAACTGGTACTTTACATTTAGCACAGTTTTATTCGTGTAGGTATATTTCAACAGACACTGACAAGTTTTCACCAACTCTGCTATTTTTGCTTTCTTTTGCATTAAGCACAGATTTGAAATAAAATTAGGCTAGAGAAAAGTAGAATTTGGGATTCAATGTCTTACTGCCTCACTTGAAATTGTCGATATGAAAATTGTAGGTTAATGCAGTAAACTGGTTACTTGGCTGAATATTTGGTTATGCTGGGTGGGTCTTGCTTGCAAATGACCTCAAAAAGTGGGGGTGCTTAATTGCAAATTGAGAAATGTTGGTATTTTTTGGGCAAATGCAATAAAAACTGTGAAATATTTTTGAATATACCTGTGAAACATGTTTATGAGAGACTATTATGTTTGGCGTTCTTCTACTTTAGATGACATACAAAACTTTTAACCAAATGGAAATGTCCTTAGCAGTGTTGTACTTTCAGTGCATTTTTTTTTCTCTGTTTTTTTTGGGGGGAAGGGGGGGTGGGGTGAATTGTGATTAAAGGTTGCTGATATATTTTTTCATAAGCTCTAGAAAATCATTATCTTGCATATTCTTAACTTCGTTTTTTGCTTTTGTATTAGTCCTAGTGTCTCAGCTGAAGCACAAGAATCCTGCTGTGATGACTCTTTGATCCGTCTGGTTCCTCTTACTGCAATTGAAGACGATGACCCATCAGAACCGTTCGACTCTCAATCGGTCCAATCAGAGCCTAGCCCAAACATATCCAATCAATCAAACTCAGTTTTGCACCCAACCACCGCACCACCTCCTGCACAAGTCCCACCAAGCAGTGTTAGTGCGGGCCCCACTCTTGCTGACATGTCAAAAATGTTATCGAGACTTGGTTCGCATGCTGATGTTGCAGCTGCCACTGCGGCTGCAATAACCGCACTAACAAGTGCAGAGCAAGGGAATCTGATTGATCAAAACCTGCTTATAAAAATCTTAAGCGATCCCTCTCTGATTGAGATGTTGCTTACTACTGAGAACCAAAAACCGAATCCTAAACCACCACAACCTGCCACTGCTAGTATGCCCCTGTCAGCTTCACTCCCAGTGCCGCCACCACCACCGCCACCACCGCCGCCACAACATTCAGCACAATTGTTTAACAGTGCGAATGACCCTAACCCTAGGGCAACCCGACCAGTGGTCCCTACCACCGCTTCAGGTCCACTGCCTCCGCTGCCACCTCAGCCTATGCATCACAACGTGCCATTGTTTAACAGCATGAGAAACACAAATGCTAATCCTAGACCACCCCAACCAATGGTTACTAACACAGTATCAGCCTCACTCCCACCACCTCCACCTCCACCTCCTCGGCCTCATATGATACCTCAATTTAGTAGTGTCAGAACTACTATGGCTGGTTCAGTTGCTACACCGCCACTGCCTCCGCCGCCACAAATGATCACAACCGCAATCAGATCTTCGGCAAGTGTTACTCCAGCAAAGGATGCTAGCTATTACTTGAGTCTTATAAAGCAGCACGGGGGTGATAATTTAGGAAGTACAAATAGTCTTATAAAGCAGCATGGGGGTGAAAATTTAGGAAGTACAAAGAGTCTTATAAAACAGCATGGTGGTGAAAATTTAGGAAGTACAAATCCTGATGTAACGGCAATAGGTGCTGGTGCAGTGCAGTTCAAGGGTCAGCAACATGGGTTTTCGGGTACACGTGAGGGGACAAAGTCTAAGATGAAAAAAACTTGTGCCTTTTATAATACAGCGAGGGGGTGCCGGCATGGGGATAGTTGCTTGTATTTACATGAAAATTCAATAAATTCCAGGGATGAGAGAGCGAAGAAAAGAGTTAAGCTAGATAGTAATGGTATTGTGGGTAGAACTTAATGCATCTCTGATATGCATTTTTTTTGTTGTTGTTGTTGTTGTGGGGGGAGAGGGGGAGGAGGAGCATATTGGTGTCATCTGTTTTTCCTCTATTTCTCTCTCCCTCTATTTTTTTTATTTGCTCTGTATGTTAGGTTCAGTGTGATGTTTATCATCCAAGATCCTGGTAATGGATTCTTTGGTTGATTTTCTGAGAAAGAAATTCCAATGAAAATAAAAATAGTGTATTGGGCCTCTTTGTGAATTTTGAAAAAGAAATTTTGAAATTTTGAAAAACTTTTCGCATGTTTTTGAAAATGATATTTATTCTTTGTCGAAAATTTTCATCTGTTTGAGTTTCTTTTCACTTGTTATATGTAAAGTAACCATTGGGGTTCCAGAATATTTAGTTGATTAGTTCACATTTAAAATCCAGAAATGAATTTATTTATTATGAGGCCCAAGTTGGAAGGATTGTACATAATTTGAGCTTGCTGATTATTATCCGAGACAATTTCACTTCTGACTTGTCCATCACTTTTTGTCACGTCATCTTGCGTGTGCGGTCATAAATGTAATTCCCACTTAATTTCTTATGTGAGGCGTTGAAATTTGAAAATAACGAACAAAATCCCGAGCAAAAATATTTCGGTGAGAACAATTAATCCCCTATAGCAGATTTATATGCTCATCGTTGCAGACATTAATTTGTTTTCATCATAAATTTGAACTTGTTTGTAAGATGTATCTCATAGTAACATAACGCATTACTGATGCGAATTGACCAATACATTGTGGATAGGAATATTTGACTTTGCTCGAGTAAAAGTCATAACCTCCACATGCGAGTATTCTATAGAATGGCTAGACCCAGCAAATTTCTGAGATGAACAGAATCTAGGCTGTCCATATCCATAAAATCATGTCAGTTATAAGTTGGAACTTATAAAGTAATAACAATAAACAATAATAACAATAATAATATAATGATGATGATGATGATGATGATAAAAATAAAAATAAATAGTTCCTGCTAGCCCGGTCGTAACAGCCTGATAGGGTCATGTTCCACAGGCCCCTTTTACTTGTTCTAAACTGGGCCATAAAAGACTGGGATTCGGACCTCTCTAAGAGGCCAACCCGACGTCACATGAAAAGCCCAAAGGTTCACTAAGCCGGGGCCCAATACAGCTGCCTCAAATCATATAGCCCTAAATTAGGCTCATGCCAACCGACATACGGGATAGCCGTGGAAACGGCTAGCTTAATGTCCACGTCCCAGTAACGGCTGACATAACTGCCCACGTTCTCCATAAACGCCCGAGATGGCAGTTATGGCTGGACTATATAAGGCAGTGATTCCCATGAAACAGGGGACGCAATTTCTAACGAAGAGAGAGATCATACAGGTTAGAGTCCGAATCTCTCACAATCCACCTCGAGTTCCTAACTCTATCCACACCTCGGCCTGCCATCCTTTGGCAGGGCGAATCCGACTCAATCCAACTTTCCATACGGCCTCATCTCCCGAGATAGGACGTATCACAGCCCAAAGAAAAGCACGGGCTCTCATTCTTCCCTTGGACAATTAGGGACAGCACAAACCGAGTGCGTATCCTCTGAGATATCTCAACTATTGCGTGACCGAAGTGTACGGTGTCTATTCGGAGATGGCGGGCAGTATTATTTGTTCTTTAAGATTCGTGCAACACTTATTTGAATGGTTGCGATTTCCGAAAAAAAAAAAACTCAAAGTTTGAGATATCTCAGAGGATGCGAATTCGCACAAACGGGGATCTTGCAAAGAGAAAAGGAGAATATTAAGAGAAGTCGTAATATACATGGAAGTGTTTGCTTGAAATTGGGTTTTGTCCAAAATGTTTTGGACAAATTTCAAATTCGGGTTCATATCGTCCAATTTGCACTGAGATTCGTGTGAATATATGAGAACTTAATAAATTTAAACAATCCTGTGAATTTCAACCGTCCATTTAATTAAAAAAAAAAAAAAGGCATAGCCCGTTTCATTTGGAAACTGTTTGTAAATTACATGACCCTACAGCATACTCTCACATGGATCAAGATTGAGATAGAGAAGAGAAGAAGAAAGATATTTGAATAATTGTTTCTATTGATTCATTCTTGAATAATGAAGTTGAGTACAGTGATATGTTTATATAGTAAAGCAGAATGCTAAAACCCTAATTACATTTTACTCTAGTAAATACAACTCAAGTTAATCATTCATACAGAGCGAATATGCTCTGCTATAGAAGCAGCTGGAGCCGTTGGGTTTATTGTATCTGAATGAGGTTCAACTAGTAGAATAAAACATCTATTCCAATCTATTTCTCTTTTCCTCCCCAGCCGAATAAGCCCCTTAAGAATTGTGCTTCAGGAATCAAAGCACAAGGCAAAACTAAATTCTAATGACATTTCTGGAATTTATTGTAAAAGAATCAGACATGTATTCGTCTCAATATCTAGCCATTAGATTTCACAAGTAATCAAAGCATATAATACTTTCAGTGTACTCCACATAGCAACCATATCATACAAAAACAACATCCACACACACAAGAAAATAAAAAACCGAGGCCCAAACCTAAGAAGCAGAAAGTCACTATTTTTACAACATAATCACACACCAAGATGATGGCCTCGTCATACATTACCTCACCTCGGCAAATATTAAAACACTATAACAAATAATCAAAAGGAACAAATTAAAATAACAATTGGATTTGAAAGCAAAGAAAAACAAAACCACTAGAAAACAATTCACAGATAAAACATTGCTAGATAGACCACCTCATATTTGCCATCTCTTATCTGAAATTTGAACAAAAAGAAATATTGACGTTAGGCAACAATCATGTGAATTCCTTTCAACACCGTCTTTCCTAGTAAGCTGCATGTTCAGACTCGTGTAAAGTATGCACTAAATAATAAATCAACAAAGAAAGGCTTACCAGCAGAACCAAGTGACTGGGTCCCGTTTCCCTTAGCATTTGCTTCAGCCTGGTGCGACTGAGACCTTTGCATGCGTGGGGATGAATCTTTGGGTCCAGCCCCACCAGGACCAACAATCGGCAATGAGTGCCTCTTCTTCCCACTCCCATTAGTCTCACTTACATCCGGGCTCAGCTTTGGGGACACACTCGGGTGCAGTTTTGCACGGGCTGATTCTGTTACCTGCATGTAGCTAGGTAGTGAGCTGTTACTAATCCGTGGCTCTGTGTCCCCACCATGACCCATCGATCCGTGTCGTTTTATCACCCCATTGTTGTTGTTACTTGCGTCGCTTATTGGGCTGTTAAGTGACCTCTTGGTAGAGATGCTACTTGGTTTTTTTTTCTTCCTTTCTCTCTTGGTTGTTTTGGTATTCACTGAGCTTTGGCTTGAAGGAGTACCATACACATCAGTAACTGTTGTAGTTACTTCTGGTGACCGTAAGAGACTCTCAGTTTCAACTGATTTGGTGGCAGTGTTGATGGAGTCAGTTTTGGTTTCTTTTTGCTCTTTGGTTGGTTCAGGTGGGAACTCTAAATCTGGGTTCTTGGTTTCCACTTCAATTTGGGTTTCCGTTACCACAGAATCGGTATGTTTTTGGTAATTTTTGGTTCTCTAAGGCTCCAATTTCAAGTACAATTTCACCTCCTTCAATCTCAGATCTGTCAGGTGAGTCGAGTGTAGATGAGATAGAAATCTCGGTTCCACATTCTGACACGGCTTTAATCAAAGCACCTCCAACTGTAATATAATTAGTTTCATGATTTTTTATATTGTTATCATTCTTTGATGAAGCATCATCAGCCTGCGAAGGAAAGGTGAAAGATTTTGAGTTTGAACTGATTGACCGACCCACACTCAAATTTGAATTTGAACTCAGTTCTTGAAATTTCATCTTTGCTGCAACGAAATTTGGGTTTGTTGCCTTTTTGTTACTACTCTTCTGCACATCATTCTCTTCCGACTTGGTTTCGGTCACATCATCCAATTCAGGAATTTCACAAGATGAGTTATTCTCATGTATGATTTCAATTTTTGGGGATAAATTTGATTGTTCTTCTTCTAATTCACATGCATGAATTCCGTTCTCAGCCAATTTCATTTCCGGCTCTTCTTTTGGAATGGCAGCTGTACCAAAACCATCTTCTAGTTTTTCGATTTCGTCGTGAGAATTGCAATTTGAATCTGAATTTGGAGCATCTGACGGTAGTGTACAGTCTGCATGTGAGTCCTCAGCATTTGATTCTATTGTAAGTGTCTCTGATTCAATAATTTCCTTCTGATCAGGTAATAGTGAGCCATTGGATGGGGTTACAGTGTAAGTCCACCTCTCAAGCCATTGCCATGTGGAGTCTGGCTTATATGGGTCACATTTAATGTGAATTGCCTTTGTCTTCGGCATTGTATCCAATATCTGACAAGTTAAAAAAAAAAAAAATGAAAAAGAACTATTTCCAGTTTACCTTTCAAAACTACAAATACTAGACAATTAAAAAAATACCCCTTCTGCCAAAAGGGAAAGTCCCATGAATAATAAAGGTACCATTTTACTCATCACATTAAATTGGGAATTAATCATACCTTGCAAGTAAATCCATTCAAAAGCAAGTTATCATTGGAAGTACATGTTTTATTTCCTTGGCTGAAGGCACCTCCACTTCCCTGATTAGTCACAAAATATGTCACTTTAACATGAAAGCCAACAAAAAAAATATACATTACAAGCCAATGGATACCTGTACCACAATGCCAGGTGTCCATTCTGACATGTAATTAAGCTAAGAAAGTTAAATAAGAATTGTTCAAAAAAGGTGGAAAATACGCACCTGAATACCAGTTATGTTAGACTTTTTGGGTGTTTGACGGGACCGCACCACAGCCTGCATTTTGATAATGGCAAGGAGGCATCTCAATGTGCCAACTGCCTGACTCCGTACCAGGAATCCACGTGCCACTGCTTGAATCTTCACAACATTCTTCAGTACCACTGTTTCTTTCCTAGCCTAAAAAAAATATTTCCAACATGAGAAGTCAAAAGAAGATGACAGTTTAAGACTCAGAAAAGACATCAAGTAAATATCTTGACTGAAGATACTGCCAAGTTTTTCTTTTCTTTTTTTAAATTCTACAATATCATTGGTTTCAAGGAATGAACATAGATCAATTTCTATAGTTTTGCAATGTTAATTTGATCTTTGCACAATGTGTCCATACAAAATGAAACAATAAATACAACAAAAAGATCAAATACTTACCGTGTAGCCCCTAAAACCAGACTGGATGACAACTGCTGCCTGCTCAAGATTCTCATTTTGCTCTGGGATGTTGGCCACTTCTTCACTTGCTGTTAAGTTGTCTTGCTCCAAATTCATTTCCACATCTTTCACCACTACATCCTCTTCCGGCTTCTCTTCCCTTTCTTCTACAACCAAGTTCTCTTTCAACTCCTCGTGTGTTTCTTTGACACTCTCTTTAATCACTATATCACTCTCTCTGGGCTTCTCCTCGACCTCTTTTACAACAATGTTATGCTCTTTCAGTTTCTCTGGTTCGACTGTTTTATCAGTAGCTGAGGAATATTTTGGAGAACAGAAGTTATTGCTGCTATCATTTATCGGATCAGCGTTTGGAATTTCCTTATTGTTGGTAACAGTTTCCACCTCAGTGGATTCATTATTCCTGAGTACCCTGTGCCGGGTTGATCTTCTCCTAAAACTCCATCTGCTTTTGTCTGACAGTACTTTGCTCTAAAAGGCAAAAAGGAAAATAAGGTAAGAGTATGAAACTTGGTAAAAAGAAGTACTGGGCAGCTTTGGTGCAACATCAGGCACACTACACTTTGGTGTCACTTCACAATTCAAAATTTCAAATAGCAGATTCAAACAGTTGATCTTGTTCTACATCATGCTGCTCAAACATCGTTAAATTTTGTTCATTTTATACAAGATCAAGAGGCACAAAAGTTTAAGTGGTTTACTGATTTTCCACCCTGATCATGTATGAAACGAGCTTCAAATATTAAAAAAATTTCACATGCATGCAACAACATGAAGCATGGAACAATATCAATGGTTCGAATATTTGAAATTTGGGCGTTGAATTATCAATGCCGGAATGCTGTTGTGACATGATGCAGCACAAAACATAAGGCAGCATTCGATCAGTACACTAAAGTTTAAGCCTTATAAAAAGCCTAAATGATCTTTTGCTGATGTGTAGATTTTCTAATCTGTAATGCTGATCTTGTGATGATGACAAAAATTTAGATAAAAAAATAATGTGAGGTTGGCTACTGAGGCAGAAAACTGACAAATCATCTAATCCAAAAGTGATAGCATTAAGTCTCATAGTTCAGATACTTGGGTCTTGATGTGAGGTTAGACTTGTAAACAAGAAGAATATAGGTGCTTTATTTGAGTAAAATAATTATTGACATTTGGTTACCTAAAAATTGACACATTAACTACATTGTTGAAACTATCATCTAATAAGAAAACTTCTCTTTCTTCCTCCCTTCAATTGTATGGTCTCCCAAAATTAAAATACTATTACCCAGAATAATCTATTCTACTATAAATTTACAACAGGAATCCAGTTTACCAGGTATCCAAAACTAATAAACTCGATAACCAAAACACAACTGAATTACTAGTAAAATAATGGCATTGATACTAGTAAAACAAATAAACTCAATTTACTTTATGCTGCTTCAGTTTAAGTATAGGTGGTCTGTGGAGATGATATTCAACTTCAACATTGAAATAATGGTGATGATAAAATAGGAAGGGATTACAGGGTAATTAAACGCATAACAGGAAGGAGATATATATTGAAGATAAAGAATTCGAAAAACGAGGTGAAATTTGGGAAATTGATGCTATTGTTATGATTTTTTTTTCTTTTAAATTGCTGACTATCCATGAATATATGTTTGCACGACAATTGATAATTCAATTAGAACCTTAAGTCAAAACTCAAAAGACTATCCACATAATAAAACCAGTTGTCCAAAAACTTACAAAAAAGAAGATCAGTGTAAATATGTTTTATTATCATAAATTTAAGAGGGGCCTAAGAACAAAAAAAAACTATATAAGATCCAATTACAATACAAATTTAGCTGGCCATTTTACTCACTAAATTCCCCGTATTAGAAATATTAACACCTCAAATTAAAATTCTAATGCATGATTGCCAATTTGATGTAAACAAACTGCACAACCGTTGAAAAAAGTAGGAACCTGCATTGCAGCTTATGCCCCAGCTGTTGGGGAGTTACTTTTCACCTTACCATACTACTTCAGGAAATTTGAATTGACAGATCTGAAGTCCCTAATTATTAACATCAGGTAAAGAGACATAAAGGAGCAAAAAAAATGCTGTTTTTTGTTACTGTAATTTCCATTTCCAGAAAATTGCTAGCACGTCTGTGAAGGAGCAAAAGCAACAACGAAGCAAAAAAAAAAGACACAGTTTAATGCGCTATAGGAAGAATAGCGAGAAAAATAAGTAAGAAAAAGCAAGTGGCGAGTGAAACTGTAGATCTGAGCAAATGACCGCTTAATCAGATGCAAAATGAAAGAAAAAAAAAAATCAAAACACCTCTTCGCAGTGGCAATCATTAGCGGCAGCTGCTGAGTTCGTCGGATCGGCTGTGACATCGCCACCTCCGCCGCCGGCGCCAGCGCAGGTGAGGATATTTAAGCAGGCATTCTTCGATCTCCCCATTCTCACCTCTCTCTGTCTCTCTCTCTGCGCCTGAATATGATTTAAGCTATTTATTGTCTCATAAGCAACTCTCGGTCGTCTCGATCTCTCTCTCTCACTAGATAAAGGAATATATCTCTAGACAAGCACAGCTCAGTGTCTTGACTCCTGAGCTACTGCTCTTACTCGACTGTCGTCTCTCTTTCTCTATTGTGTGCAACACTGTGTTTTGTTTCTTTTGTTTTATTGAATACTTTTTTTTTTTTTTTCTTTTTGGTGTAACGTGGGTATCTCGTGAAAAGATTGGGTGAGAGAATCCTAGACGTTATATTGCACCGCAGGAGGAACAGTCGCTGTTCCGTTATGCCACAGTAAATTTGTGATTCAATGAAGCACTTCTTTGTAAGCAAGTATGTAACGAGTAAGTTTGAGAGTGTGAGGATAGATAAAGGTAGAGATTAAACTTGCTACGCAGAGGGTTGTACTAGTAAGGGAGCGGAGGAACTGTGAGTTCGAAAAGAAGAACCTACCAAACGTTCGCCGTTTTGTAGCATGCAAATCTAGAACATACATTTATTAATTACGTGAATTATGGTCATCCATTTTTTTTATTAAATTATGCTTGAGTTCCGATTCACACCCTTTCTCATACATTATATCACTTTAGGATTCGGATCATCTAAAATTCCTAGACTAATGAACAATAATTCTGAAATCCCTGCAATTCGAATTCAGTCATCAAATTTTTTCCGAAAACGTATCTCAAAACAACTGGTTTTTTCTTGCACGCATCTCGGAACAGTTCGACGGCTGGATTTGAATTGCAGGGATTTCAGGATTACTGTTACCGGTCTTGAATTTCAGCAGATGCGCTTCCATCACTTTATGTTAAACTTCCAACAAGGAGTGTTCAAAGAAGTAGTTCAGTTAATCTGCTTTTAGCTGAACTAAATATATATATATATATATAGAGGAGGAATCAAGTTACAACAAAGTTACAACAATCATTTTTTTCATTTTCAAAGTCCAAATCGTCGATCCAAATCGTTCAACATGATTATCTAAATAAAATGTGCTTGCAGATCAAATTTTGCATTTTTTTAAATTTTTTTTACTATTTATTAAGTATTTTACAAAAAATAGTCATATTCAGACCATTGAATTTTGTACCCATCTTAACAAATAGTAAAAAAATTCAAAAAAATGTAAAATTTGATCTACAAGCACATTTTATTTAGATAATCATGTTGAACGGTTTGGATCGACTATTTCGACTTTGAAAATGAAAAAGATAGTTGTTGTAACTTTGTTGTAACTTGATCCCTCCTCATATATATATATATAGCTGGGCTATGGTGAGTTGTGAAGTAAGATGTCATTTTTACTTCACGCTCATATTTTCATTTTGAAAATTCAAACAACCGATCCGAACCGCTCAAATTCTCTATATTGAAATGTGCTTGGAGACTAAATTTTACATTTTTTGGAATTTTTTTACTATTTATTAAGCCACTTTGAAAATCGTTAACCCGGTGGTCCAGAAAATTTTACTGTTTTTTACTGTTCACAATGGATCAGCGATTTCAAAGTGGCTTAATAAATAGTAAAAAAATTCCAAAAAATGTAAAATTTAGTCTCCAAGCACATTTCAATATTTAGAAAAAGTTGAACGGTTCGGATCGGTTGTTTGAATTTTCAAAATGAAAATATGGCGTGAAGTAAAACGACGTTTTACTTCACAACTCACCATAGCCTATCTCTCTCTCTCTCTCTCTCTCTATATATATATATATATAGGACAGTGCTACGGTGCTA
>JAJGRW010003396.1:0-40629 GCA_025461045.1 Carex parvula
CGGCACGCAGATAATACCTAACTACTAGATAAGAATGGAATTTTTTAAAATGGTAACTAAGAAAAAAATCGGGATTTTAAATTCCACCTCTTCCAGGGGCATACACGCAAAAAAAGGTAGCTAATAAAAGTTATGGTTAGATTGTGCTTGGATTCGGGCGGTTTAAAGTCGGCAGGAGACATGTGACAACCAATTAAGTTGTTACGGAACCAAACTGTCACACCTCCGATCCGGAGGTGCGACAATTCTACCGCGTCTATTTATCATTTATTTTTATGCATTGCTAATAATATCCATTATTTTTACCACATCTCAATATATTTACAAGAATTATCTGACCATTTATAGTGGATGATGCTAGAGAAATACTCTTTGCACCATGTCAAATAAAATAATCCAAAATCTCATACCTTTAGGTGGCCCTGCTGTCAATTATTATTCCAAAAACGTTTCTCGGTCTTCGTCTAACAAACCTGTGAATCCCACAAGGGAAAACGGGTGAGAAATAATAAATTATTCCTCAGTGCTAATTGCCACTCAGGTTATTTGATTCGAAAGAAATTCATATTCAGAATGAAATCTCCGCACGAGAAATTAACAATTTATTTCATAATAACGAATGCAGATGCTTAATAACAGTATACAATTGAACAACAAAAATTACATAAATAAATAAGAACTCTAAGAATCTTATCAGAATAAATGGTTTGGATCAAAATCTTTTAAACCATAAATTCTGATAACGTTTGGTTTTTTAACTTTACAATTTCTAGTATGGTAACACTGACAGATACAATAACATGTATATGTCGTGTTATGGCTTAAACTGTTCTAACTATCTTGATAATTTGTTAACAAAACAATACACAATCAATATCTCAATACTGTCATTATCAGAAATAAAATTAATGACAAGACAGTTCTAACTATCCTGACAATTGGTTAATAGAAACAATACGAAATCAATATCACAATATTGTCATTATCGGAAAAAAAAAAAACATTGATAAGACAGTTACCACAGTTCATTGGTCTTACAGTCACAATTCATATTTATTCAATATCCCCTACCCAACCGGTACTGGGTTCAGTTGGGGTCATTTACCATATGCGCATAAGGGTAGTCTAGTAGCTAGCTAGACTTTACAATATATTAATCATTTTTCTCTGTTATATGGAGGTTCAAGGATTACATTATTTAATTTTCAATCAATTCAATCACTGTGGTCTCAATCAATCATTTGCAATAAGAATCAATCAATCGATAAACAATATCAACATGATAGTCAACAGACTTACCTGTAATTCAGTTTCAATTGTATTGGGCTATGCATATGATGCAACAGTTCAATCAATGCAGTCACTCAAATATTCAAAATGCACAATGAGTTACGATTTAATTCCTAATGAATCTTAGACTAATCTAATAACCCCGTACCTGATATCGTAGGGAAAATAGAGCGATGAATCATTGCATATCAGTTGTTTTGAACAACCCAGTCAAGTCTCATTCCACAGTATATATGCCTATAGCATAATAACATATTCTCGAATAACACTTATAAATTAATTATCGTTACAAAACAATATACATATACAAGTACTTAATTTATGGTTAATTAATGACATTATGTATTAGCTATTTTGTCATTTCCTTAATTCTTTAGTTTAACCTTTTAATATTTTAAGGTTTAAGCTCTATATCCAGAATCAAGGTTTCAACTAATTAGATAAACCATACTATGATCTAATGATCTCAATTCAAGCAAAAGAGGTACCATAACTATATAAAGATTATAGGATTCAGATTCGGTTAAAGAAAAAGAAAGAAAGAATTATCATCTAGTAATTTCATTCAAATATTAACAAACTTTCTTTTCATTTCAATCACTACTGAAATTATAGCTGTGCACTTTGAGCTTGTTTAACAAGTTCTAAATCTTTAAATCAGATTAAAAAGGAAATAGGTAGAAAGATGAATACCAATGAATTCTCTTGTTGCACCTAATCACTAGCTTTCTTTGTCAATTCCAAAGCGGCACATATATATATATATATATATATATATATATATATATATATAACACACACACACATGCTCAATCAAGCTCAAGAATTTAATCACCTAGAATATTAATTCATATATGAGAACAAGAGAAGTGCAACAGAAAGGGATTAGAGGGACAACCCCTCTGTTTATTCTTTTTTCTTGTTTTCTTTCATTATTTTTTTTTTTCCTTCCCATTCTCATTTCTTTCGAATTTTACTTGGTTTCTTTTTCTTTTTCATTTCTGTCCTTCTTTACGGGAGAGAAGATCCCCTTAATTAAGGGAAAATAAGTTAGTGGTGTTTCAACCAGCACTGGCCGCGTGGCCTTGTGCCATTTGGTTATTTTCTTTTTATTATTATTTTTTTATTATCTTAAGTTTGCATTTTTCATATATTCAACCTTTATATTTCCAAGCTTTACAAATTAGTCCAAATAATAATAAGAAGGTATCATTATTACTAGGTGTTTAATTCTCTATTGTATCTATTAATTTGTCTGACTTTTGAATATTCGAATATTTTAGAATTTCAAATTAACGACATATATTTCAACAAAGCAACTTAATTCTCATGATCTATTTAATAAAATGATATATTTCACTCTAAATGCAATTTATTTCATTAAAAACATATCCAGGTATTTTGTATATTATTTTCAATTATTAATTCCATATACGTATTTTACGAAATGTTACACAAACCGCTAATAAGTTGTCAAAAATTTATGGCAACAACCCACAAGACATGGGAGATCTCGACATATTATATTAGTTTTTGTACAAAGAATCTTATTAAAAATACCAGATGCGTCACATGTACTTCTAATTATCGAGTTGTATTACGCAATTTGAACATTAATTAGCAATAGTCAAACTCATTAATTCATAAAATTTACAGTTAAACTCACTAATGAACTTGGTGAGCTTAAAAACACTTTAGTTCTACTCAAATAATTATAATGAATTTGCACAATTTTTTTTATAGTTTTATTAGTAATTTATGACAAATTTGATTTTTACATAATTAATGTAATATTATTAATTATTAATTTTTTATATTTAAAAAAATAAGTGATCAAATACAATAATTTATATTTTGTACATTATGCGTTATATGTTCGAAGTAATATATTTATTAATATGTTATATTTTTAATTACATTATATATAATCAATTTATTTGATAATTACTATGAATTAAACTAATTTTAACTGTTGTTGTAAATAACAGTATGCGCTCGCGGAGTTGCCGATTAACGACATACAACTGATTAATCAGAATTTTGCGGATTTTGTATTTTCATTACACTCTCAGCAACAGAAACGGGCCAATGCGAGCAGTGCCTCCCTGGGCCCACTACCTTGTTGTTCAAGGTGGACTGATGGGTTGCATGGGACCCACGCTGATCCCGATAACAGTTTAATCAGTGCGCGACAGGTGGCAGAAGTGGGCCCAGTTCAGTGTCGGGTATTTTGCTGACTATTGTGTTGACTGTTGAGCATGTTTTCTTCTGATTCTGATTTGTAGTTGGTTGGAAATTTGTTGTTCAATTCGCCGCTTGTGTTTTTTTCGTAGTTAGCTGGATTTCTCTGTTATTCATTTTTATGAATAAAAGAAGGTATGTATGAACCACGTAAAAAGAGTCTCCCTAAATGGTATCAGTAGATTTATTTTTGTTCGTGATGGTGTCCGGATTCTCTAAGTACTCAAATTTTGATGTCTTTTAATGCAGCTTAAAATTTAAGCTAAATGTCCTTTCGAGCACTTTGAGCTTAGTCATCCTAGTTTTACTCGTAGAACATTCGAAACGTTACAAATTGTAACAAATTCGGAGTAGGGACGGTGTCCGGATTCTTTGAAGTAGTCAAATTTTGAGTTTACATTCGGACTGCCCGATCAGAAGCCGGATTGGTCCGATTAGAATTCGGGCCAATCCGGTTCGAGATAGAATGTAAAGGCTCTTTCAGTATTCGTGCCAAGTCCGATCTGACGGTCCGGATCTAAACTATATAAAAGTTCGAGTTAACATTGTGATATGAATTCATCGGCGCGCCGCAATTCGAGTTACACTTGTGCACTACATCACCACAAGTCGAGACTCGAGAGACAAAGCAATGATGCGCAGAGCCTCTCCGTCGACGCTGCGATCGCTGCTCATTCTCTCTCGCAAACCCAATCGCTACAGCACAGCGCACAATCATCTCTCTCGCTTCAATTCCTCATCATCTTTCACCCCCTTTGATCACCTTTTTAAGAATCCTGTGCCTGTGCGCACTAAAATAAAATCTCCCATTTGCCCATGGTTTTGTACCGACCCCATTCATGCCCGGTTTTTGTCTACAACTTCAGAGTGGCCCCTCCAGCAGCGGCCCGGGAGGAATGAAAGAGATGATGCATCAGGTCGTATGCAACCTGTTTGTTGAAATGCCTCTGCGGAGTGCGGGCTTTGATGCCTATGTTGTATCATTTATAAATGATATGTTATAACCATTTTCTAATAAATGTATAGTGATATTTTTTGTGTACTTGTAGTACGTTTTTAATAGTTTTATTCTCATTTTCAGATGAGACAGAGGATGAAGAGTCGGAGGAATGGGAAGAAGAGGAAGAAACTGATCCAGTGGTTTGTGTTAATTCTCCCCACCTCTCTTTATTACTTCCATTCTATTTCTTGCTATCGCTGAACTATATATTGATCTGGGTTTCATGTATCCCCTCAAAAACTTCAATATTACATATTTCCGCCTCAAAAGTTCATAATATCATATTTACCCTTCAAAATTATAAAAACTCACATATTTACCCAATATAATTATTAAATATATCAGATATATCCAAAAATATTAAAATAATAATATTTAAGACTGTAAAATTCTAAATGCAATACTGGTTAATAAACCATGGACCATTATACCCTCCTTTTCTCCACTTCCACTTGATTACTCAATTCATAATTCCCATTTTACCCTCATAAGAAGGGTAAATATGAATTTACAAGGGTAATGAAATTAGAATTAATGATAGAGTTGATGAATTGAGTAAATATGTGAGTTTTCATGATTTTGAAGGGTAAATATGATATTATGAACTTTTTGAGGGGGAAATATGTAATATTGAAGTTTTTGAGGGGGATATATGAAATCCCCCCTTTATCTTTATTCAGTAGTTGCAATTTCAGATTACGTAGCGTTTGATAACTGCAAAAGTTTAGGCATCGTTCTAACCTGATTTTTTTGTTTTGTTTCTCCTTTCGTAGTTTCTTTTGTTTCTAGTGTTTTTGGCAAGTAGTATTAATAAGATGTGCATACATAATCACCAAAGCAATTCAAGCACAGCCAATAACACTGTCGGATATTATTGCATTTTCATCAAATATTATTAAGCTTATAGTTTTGGTTCAAAGAATGTTAACTTTCAAAGTTTCAATGTATTTCAAAATGCTGTGCATGCTGTACATTCACAATTAAGGCCCTTGTGTTTAACTAGCCTATTTGGACATACACATTTAGATCGGGGATGGAGGAGATGGTGGTGGAATTGTGCTAAGAGACGTCAGCTGGGGTGAACGAGCACTGACGGTTGCTCGTCAAGTTTTGTCAGACCATTTTGGTGATGACATGGCACTCTATGCATTCAAAGTGTCTCCAAAGGGTTATGTATATGTACGTCTTGACAAGCTTACCAAAAAGTAAGATCTTTCTCTGGTTGAATCGGCCATGTCAAGAAAAACCAATCTTAATTTGACAGTAAACCGAGTTGTAAACTGGGTTTAGTTGGGTTAAATTGACAAGATATGAGTAATAGAGGATTGTATAATCAAGGATTCTTTTCTTTGGCTTAAGCTGATGCTTAGCTAGTACAGAAGGGATATTTGGATCTGATGACTATGGGGGTTAATTGTGAATGGAGGTTAATTATATAAAATTTTCATGCTGCGAATGAGGGTCAATTTTACGGTCTCCATAGCATTTTATTCTAAATTATATAGAAAACCAAATATAAGTACAAAAACCTTGAAAAAAAATGGGGGTCAATTGACCCTCATTTCTTATTATTCCCTCCGCCTCTGACTGGCATGATACTGTATCAGTCAGGGTCTATACTGCTTGTATGTCTTGTATCACAGTTCATTCTGACAATCACCAATGTCAAAGCAGATATGGTTGCCCAGATATCGAGGAAATAGAGAGCTTCAATAATATATTCATGGAGAGGTTGGATGAGGTCATAGAAAAGGGAGAAATACCTATTGATTTGGCTCTAGAGGTAGGCATATTATTCCTAAACCCCAAATAATGAAATTAAATACCCACCAGTAGTGGAACACCATGCTAGTTCAATGCAGGTTCTTGGCATGTTTGCCATTTGAAGTTTAATCTAAGATAGAGGCTTCATTCAGGCGTGAGAATGAAGTTTTTTCTTTTCTCATAAAACTAAGCAAGTTTGTTTTAGCTTTGAACCAAACTTGTAAGATAATTATGACGTTTCCAGTTGAGAAACTCAGTCAAATCAAACGACCAAGAAAAAGAAGCCTTCGAGAAAAGAAATAGCCTCAATAAAAAAATTATTATGTAGTATTGTTTTCTTCCAATAATAGGCAATATTTTTTCTACCCACAAAGTAATTAGGAAGTTCCATTTTTCAGGTGTCATCTCCAGGGGCAGAGAGGCTTTTAAAAGTGCCAGAAGACCTAAATCGGTTTAAAGAACTGCCTATGTGCGTCCAATATCTCAATACACCTGAGGATGAAAGTACCAAAAAAAATTGTGAAAAGGAGAAAGAAGGGATCTTCTTATTAGAATCGATCGAACATGAAACTCAGCACTGCGTGTGGAAGCTTGCAGATGTGAAGGAGAATAGAGCTGCGGCTGGTAAAGGAAGGCCGCTGAGCAGAAAGCAAAAGGATTGGAGATTGCATATATCATTTGATGCAATTAAAAGAGTAATGCTATACTTGGATTCTAGGCACTGACTGAGTTGATAATTGCAGCTTAGTGGAAACAAATGGTGCTTCTAGAAAGTAGTGAGCTGAAAGAAGATCATGTATTCATGTGACACTTCATCTCTCTTTGATTATCAGTGTATAATGTTGTATTTGTTGATAGTATCAAGGAGTTTATAGACTCAGTTGTTAAAGCATGCCTACATCGTACTTTCACAAAATAAAATAACAAAAAAGGGGAAAAAAGAACACTTTTGGATGAAGATGTCTTATGGCTTAGGCAAAGTGATTGCAACACATTTCTGATTGTTGGAGGAAGAGATCAAGAGGTTCACTGTCGTCATCTTTCATTTCATTGATCTCCTTTTTTTAATATAAAATTGAGCCATTTTAAACAGGCACTGCAGTTTGCACAGATAGTATCATCTTCACTACTGGACATATGATTGGTGATCTCATTAGTGGTTACTCAGTGTTAGTCTCTCTCATGGGCTGATTTGAAAACGTCCCAGGAAAGCTATACACAGTTGATGACTGGTCTCCTTTTGCTCTCTCCATTAGGCAGGCAATCAATATTTTGCATACGGTGAGTATGACTCAGTTTGCAGGGTTTTAAGTGGAAACGGTTTTGAATCTTTGTAACCATAAACATACACATGGGATCTGAAACACCTAGGACCCTGGGAACTAGTTAGTGTACCTGCAAAAGGATCAAATTGGTTGTCGCAGCACCATTTAATCTGGCTATATTTACTCGGGATTACTTGCCGAGTCTTATATTACATTTGCATCCTAGAAGACTTGAAAATCCTCCCCAATGTGAAGATTTTAAGCATGTTCTTCTGTTACACTTGTGGATGCATCGATACCAAGCAAATACCAAGAGAAACTAAAACACTTTCACATATCAGACCCAAATATCTCACCCATTAGTTTTACATTCAAATTTTAGTGCAACTAGAAATACATAACTACCTCACATTACTTAACTAGAAAATCATAACTACCTAACATTACTTAACTTATGCCCCGACTCATGATACTTTCAATCCTTTCCTCACCATACCAAGCACGTTGCTCCTTGCACGCATTTCAAATATCAGCCAATCATGGTATTGTAAGTTGCAGCTTTACTCAGGTCACATTCTGGACTTTTGTGCAATCAAAGATTGAAATTATTGGCACATATTGGCAAATCCATCAGAACAACAAAGAAACAATTATTGACACATATTTACATTGCATTAACACAAACAATCGCTCAGACTCCCAATCTGGTTCGTCTCTTAACAAACCTAGCAGGAGCAAAAGGCTTAAGATCAACTGTTGTAGACTTCCCCTCCAATATAAGCTCAGCCAAAGAAGCACCAGTTGCGGGTCCATTCAGTATGCCCCAGCAACTATGCCCAGTTGCCACGTAACAATTCTTCACACCAGGTAACTCGCCAATTACTGGTAAACCATCATCAGTGCAAGGGAGGAAAACAAGCTTGTTCTGCTACCACCTCTGACACCGTGTCTCTCTTCAGGTGGCTTGATACTGTACCGACAATTTTGTGTAGCATCTCGATTGATTCAGTCTCTCCAGTATTGATTCTGGGTTTTCTGGCACCTCAGCATCCTTTGACATCCCACAAATGTATATTTCTCCTATTACCGACAGTATCGCAGCAGTACGAACAAAAGTTAATAATTGATAAACATGTCAGCTACAATTTCAAGATTTGACATTGCAGTTTCCTTTTTTCATTATCATTACTTTAGCCTTGGATAAATACAGATGAACTGTTTAAAGTGATTTCTGAAAAAGGAATATTGATTATTAGCTACACGAAGTTAATGATTTGTGGTATACAGAAGACAGGTATGGTCCAACACAAGTTAGGCCAAATACAAAGTTGTTTAATGACATGTAAACAGTAGAAGTTCAGTACTTACCAGTTGGTCTAGGGTAAACCTCAGGGTCCAGCATCTTCGCCCCAGGAGCAGGCTGATAACTCAAGAACAATGCATGAGGTGTGATTCTATCAGGCTCTCTAGGCCGAAGAATAATGCTATGGGCCTTAAGCCCTGATATATTAAACAGTTCAGATATCATAGACAAGCGGCTCGACCAGGGACCAAGCGCAAGCACGACTGCATCTGCTGGTACCACCTCCTTGTTTTCTTTAAGGACAACTCCAGTAGCATGGCCATTTTTTACTATGATGGTTTCTACCTCTCCTTTGATGACTTTGGCTTCAGAGGCAGAGAGCAGAGTTTGCGTGAAGAGTCGCGGGTGGACCTGTTTGATGCCCAAAGTTCCATGACTTTAGTTTGCGCAGTTTTGAAAAATAAATTCCAAAAGAAGTCTTTTGAAATAACGCATAAACAAGGTGCTTGATAACAACCGTTCTTTGAATCCGTGTGATGAAACTGGTACACTGGGTGACAATTTTAAACACTCTTAACAAATTCTATTAAAACACAGCCTTTTGTCGTGAGAGTGAGTCCTTATTTGATCAAAACAGAGAAACACAAAACAAAATAATTAAGCGGCAATTGATTTGTATGCATTGAATAAACAGTCTGTACTGGTTTAATAGCAACATCAGTCCAGTTCAAGATGGAATTCCTAGCTCATTTCTCTTAGTACCTGAGCAGTTGTCTCAGTCGTACCAATCTGCTTTGCTTGTTGAGCCGTCTCCCCATCAACCCAATCGGGCAACAGATTGGAACCTCTCAGAGAAGAAGAAGAGGACCCCCGCTCCGATAGCACCGGCACAGAGAGCGTAGTGAGAGCTCTATACCCGTACGCATCCTCCCCGTTAAATTTCTCAGCGAGCGATTTATGGAGCTTGAAGCTGACACGCGCCAGGCTCGACATGGGCCCACCATCGCACCAGTCGAGCGCAAGAAACCCACCAGCCTTGCCCGAAGCGGCGCAAGCGGGAGCAGACTTCTCTACGACGGTGACGGCGGTCTGGAGCTTTTGAGAGAGGAAGTAGGCGGTGCACGCGCCGATCACGCCGCCTCCGCAGACGACGATGTGTTTAGAAGCGGATTGGGAGGGTAGATGGGATTCCGATGTGGCCATGATGCGGGTTAAGACGGTGGTGGGTCCCTTGACAGCTTTGCGAGGAATGGAAAGATGGGTTGGGATGATGTCGCAGCGGGTAAAGACCGGAACCATCGTGACTGGACCGACTGGCTGACTGCTATCCAGAAAAACCGACATTTTTATTAGTATCCAAAATTAAATACAAATTATTAATTAAATTTATACCCATCTAAAAAATCCTTAAACCGGCTATTTTTTAACCGGTTTTAATTTTTTTCAACCAACCAAAAAATAATCGATCCCAATTCTAATCCCAACCTGTCAAAAAAAGGCTGGCCCAGGTGTTTATAAAACAATGACGGGAATTCTTTTTTTTTTTCAAAATCTCATTCTCACAAAATTCACACTTTCTCTCTCTCGCTCATCTTCTCACATTTGCAATTAAGTTACATTATTCTTTTTAATTTATTTAAAGTCTAAAATAATTGTAAATTGATATAATTTGTTAAAAATGTACCAAAATTAGTATAATTTAGTTCTCAATTAGTTTTAATTAGTTTAATTAAGTCTATTTTAGCATATTTAGTATATTTTAGTTTTAATTAGTTTAATTAGCATAATTTAGCATAATTAGCAAATTTTAGCATAGTTTAGCATATTTAAGTTTAATTAGCTTAATTTAATATATTTTAGTTTAATTAGCTTAATTTAGTATACTTAGCACATTTTAGCATAAATTAGCAAAATTTAGCATATTAAGCATAATTTAGTATATGTTAATCTATTTAGCATAATTTACTTTAATTTAGCATAATTAGCATAATTTACTGTTTTAGCATAAAGTCATATTTTAGCATAATTAGCATAATTTAGCATAATTTAGTATATTTTAGTATAATTAGCTTAACTTAGCATAATTTAGCATATGTTAAGCTAAATTTAGCCTGTTTGGCAAAAATTAGCACATTTTAGCATAATTTGGTATATTTTAGTATAATTAGCTTAACTTAGCATAATTAGCACATTTTAGCATAATTAGCATAATTTAGCATATTTTAGCTTCATTTAGCCTATTTAGCATATTTTAGCATAATTTGGTATACTTTAGTATAATTAGCTTAACTCAGATGCCAAGAGAAGAGGGCAGTTGAGACCCTAATACAATACTGTAATTGAAGGTTTTTGCATCACTCTAGTAGTGTTGTTAGCTAGCAAGGGGAGAGGGTAGTTGCAACCCTAATACAAACACTAATTGAAGTGCTCTGCATCACTCTAGTAGTGTTGCATGATGGCAAGAGAGGAGGGGAGCTGCAACCCTAATGTAATACTCTAATTTAAGGTCTTTCTAGTACTCTAGTTGTGTCGTTGGATGACTAGAGAAGATGGTTGTTGCAACCCAAATACAACACTATAATTGAAGGTCTCTACAGTACTTTAGTAGTGTCGCCAGATGGCAAGAGAAAAGAGTAGTTGAAACCTTAATGCAACACTTTAATTGATGTTCTTTGCAGCAGTTGTGTCTTCAGATGGAAGGAGTAGAGGGTTGTTGCAACCTTAGTACAACCCTCTAATTAATGGTTTTTACAGCACTCTAATTGTATCATTAGATGGCAAGAGAAGAGGGCAGTTACAACCCTAATACAACACTCTAATTGATGGTCTTTGCATCACTCGCGTAGTGCCTCTAGAAGGCAAGTGAAGAGAGTAGTTGCAGCTCTAATTCAACACTTTAATTAAAGGTCTTTGCAGAAATCTAGTAGTGTCGCCACATGGCAAGAGAAGAGGGTAGTTGCAACCCTAATACAACACTTTATTTTCTGAGGTCTTTGTAGCACTCTAGTTCTGTCGTCAGATGTCAAGAGAAAAGGGTAGTTGAAACCCCTAATACAACACTCTAACTGAAGGTCTGTTCAGCACTCTAATAGTATCGCCGGATAGCAAGAGAAGTGGGTTGTTGCAACCCTATTACAACACTCTAATTGAAGGTCTTTGCAGCACACTAGTAGTGTCGCCAAATGGGAAGAGAAGATGGTAGTTTTCATCATAATACAACACTCTAAGGTCTTTGCAGCATTCCAATTGTGTCTTTAGATGACAAGAGAAGAGGGTAGTTGCAACCCTAATACCACACCCTAATTGATGGACTTTGCAACACTCTAGTTGTGTAGTTATGTGGCAAGAGAATAGGGTAGTTACAACCCTAATACTACACTCTAATTATGGGTCTTTGCATCACTCTAGTAGTGTTGTTAGATAGTAAGAGAAGAGGGTTGTTGCTGATGTCTCGCTATTTTGTTCATATTTCGACCGTAATTTGTGTTAAAACCTGTGCCTAAAACTCTGAAGTCGTGTTTATTTCATTGAATATATGTAGGATGTGGTACTGCTGCATTTTTATTCTTATTTTGCAGGAAACGGGCGAAACAGAGGAAGAGTTTGGATTCTGAAGGCTTATACACAGACCGTGCACTGATACCTCGCATATTTAGTCTATTTTAGGCCTGTTTTAGTATCAGATTCGTGCCCTAATTCACCAGAATCATGTGCATTTCATCGATATATCTTTAGAATTTGGTACTGCTGAGTGTTTGTTTGTTTTCTGCAGGTTTGGAGCAAAACACACGAAGAAAAGGCGATTTGGATGATGAGGTACGACCCTTACCAGGATTGGTACGGGTCTCACCGGACTTAGCCGATTTCAGCTCATCACGCATGGTACGGGCCGTACCTAAAGGCGGCCATGACAGATTCAAATCTTGGCAGAGGCTATTTAAGGCGGGGGGAGCTCTCCAATTTCAGAAGCATTCCATTCCAGATCTATTTGAGAGCACAGTAAGAGAGAGAAAGAGAGCTGAGGAGCTAGGAGCAAGAAGGAAGGAAGAGGAAGAGGCAAAACTCGACGGATCAAGCTTCCTCCACTCGATCCCTTCGATCCATGGCTTTCTTTATCCCTCTTATTGTATTTTTAGATCAGATCATGTGCTGTGAGTAGTTACTTTAGTTTCTAGGGTTTAGAGATGGATTCTTGATTTGCTTTGACTTTCTTTGACTTGTATTTTGTATGAACTCTTTTGATTGATTGATTGTGATTTCTTTGCTATCTCTTGCTTTGATTGCTGTGATTGTGTATGATGAACCTCTAGGTCTAGATCAAACCTATCAAGGTCATGTGATCATCTCAATCTCTCAACCAAATCAATTGTTTAGGGTAGACTTGTTCGAATTGAAGCCGAGAGGTTGAATTCTCCTCTAATCGACATATTAGAGGGTGCCTTAGGTCTCCAATCAACCAGCTAGGGTAGATCTGTACCAACACATGAAAATTGAGGTGTAGAAATCCCTAAAAGGCAATCAATTGCATTCCAACCTAGATCTTGATCCAATACACGAGAGTTGAGGCTTAGGAACCTTAGGTATGGTCAATTGAACCTTTCTAAAGAGTTTAGCACAAGGTACCAGCAAGAAATGCATCAACTCGAACTGGTAAGCTCTGTTCTGGCAAGCCAGTACGGGTCTTACCAGAGTGGTGCGGCCTTGCCTTACCAAGTGGAGTACGGTCTAGCCGTACCAACTTGGTACGGGCCGTACCACTAGAGGCTGATCACAGATGAAATCTGAAACCCTGGAAACGCCTTTTATCCATAATCAAAACAAAGTTTACATTTCTTCTAGCACTTTATTACACCTGTTTGCATTGTTCGATTTGTTTGAATTGATCTTTTAGGAATTTAAATACCAAACCAAATCTTTCTCACTTCTAGTTTTTAATTGAGTTTGGTAGATTCTAACCTAACAATTGCCCGTCCCTGTGGATCGATACCCGATTATATTACTCGATAGGGGTTGTGCACTTGCAACCCTTACTCGTGAAGTGTAAGCGCGGTTTTAAAAGGTACGCCCTCAAGCGTACCGAAACTTGCGTTGCGCTTTTGCGCGAACAAGTTTTTGGCGCCGTTGCCGGGGAATGGGTGCACAATTGCCTAGTTAGATTTTACCTTACTTAGTTAATCTAGATTTTATCTTGTATCTTTCTTGTTTTTTCTTATTCAAAATCATTAAAAACTGGCTTTTGAACCCCCCCCTGCAGGCCAATACAGGTTGAAATATCATCTGAGAAGCAAGGGCCCACTGTTCGATCAAACTCCTCCAGACTCAGCCGAGACTGCTCAGCCACCCTCTGGTACGGCCCGTACCAATTCAGACAAGGCCAAGCCGCACCAATCTGGTCCGACCCGCACCGATTCAGGCACGGCCAGGCCGCACCAATCTGGTCCGACCCGTACCAAAGCACCTGAACCTGAAGAGATGGCTGAGGCAGAGGACGAAGCCCGAATCAGACTGGAGGCAGAGGCCAGGGAAAGAGAAAGAGAAAGGCAAGAAGAAGAAGGCCGTCTGACGGACGATGATGCGGATGTTTTCATGCCTCGGACCCTGCGGGAGTTCAACGTGCCGAGAGCTGGAGACATGCGAGGTGCAATCCGGCTGCCACACATTCCAGGACAGCAACCGAACTTCAATCCGGGGGTTGTCAACATGGTGCAGCAGAACACCTTCCACGGACTCGACCATGAGGACCCGCACGCTCACCTCCAGACCTTCCTCGAGTGCATCACGACCATCAAAACCAACGGTGAGAATGCTGATTACACCAAGCTTGCTCTATTTCCTTTCACCCTTAGGGATAAGGCCAAGAAATGGTTAGGATCTTTGCCTAGGGACTCTGTTAGAACTTGGAAGGACTTGTCCAAATTGTTTCTGACCAGATTTTTCCCTCACAAGAGGACAGCCAAGGTAAGACATGACCTGACCAGTTTTAGGCAGATTTTTGATGAACCCCTGAACGAGGCTTGGGAAAGGTTTAGAGAAATGCAGTACTCCTGTCCACACCATGGTATACCCGACTGGCTTTTAATTCAAACGTTTTACGACGGCCTGAACGAGAGTGGCCTGAATGGTAAGAGAAACTTAGCCGCGGAACGGCATTGTTACAAGCACTCCTCTCTTCTCTCTTTTATCAAATCTAACCCTAATTACAAAGATGACTATTCCTTCTGCCCAGGGGTCTTATATAGGAGTGGAGGGACGTGTGGAGGTTGAGTAGAGGCTAAGAAACTGATCTGGATACAGCTGTCGGTAGTTATTCTCTAAAGGGCGCCTTCATTACGGTCCGTATCAGGTGATACGGTCCGAATTGAGATTTTCATTACGATCCGTGTCAGGTGATACGGTCCGAATTGAGACTTTCATTACTGACCGTATCAGTTGATACTGCCCGTATTTGGCTGGGTCCGTATTAGGCAATACGGACTGTAACAGAGACTTAGTCGATGAGCGTCGCTTATCCAATTGACCCGATTCTTGCTCCATTTAGTGTAAAATAGTCCCAAAACCTGTTTTCTGCAATAAAACATAAAGAAGGGTGACAATAGCCTTTTTCTCTAATAAATTAAACATAAGTGTGAGATAACCTAAGCCAAAACCCTACGTAAATCATCATTATTTTGACTCTGATCAGCGCACAATCCTATCGAGTAGTATGTTCGAGGTCGATCCACAGAGAATATTGGTTCAGTGCTTTGAGCGATCGAATCACAATCTTTCAAAAGGCTAGACGAAATCTGAAAATTGATAGATGTTGTTGTGATCAATGTAAATTAGGAAGCAATTAAAAGTAATTAAAACAAAGATAGATGAGAATTCATAGGGTTTCGGCACACCATTTGCCACTCAATCCGCCTTGACAATATATTCCTGTTGCGTCTGATTTCCTATTGTTGTTTTATGAAAGATAACCACATAGGTCACTGCGATTTATGTTATGCAAGAAAGATAGATCTTTCATCGAGATTCTACAATGGACACTGCGAGTTTCCTTACGCAAATGACTCCAAATTACTACACAGATCACTGCGATTTTCCTTACGCTGATAGAATTTGGTACGCGTTTTGTTGGTCTGGTTTATGATTTCCCCGCTAAGGTTTTCTTCACATAAACCTAATATCTCAATGAGGCTAATTCATACAAATAGTTTCTCTTACCATTAAAGTACTGTCACTACCCTAACGAACTCAAACTAGATCATTGAAATTAGATGAAGAGATAATAAATCACAAAAGCATTTTGATACAATAACAAGAAACCATAATCAACAGAAATATATATATCAAAACATCAAGAGTAACAAGGTTTACTGCCTAGCCCTAAGAAAAGGAACTTAGCCGCGGAACGGCATTGTTACAAGCACTCCTCTCTTCTCTCTTTAATCAAATCTAACCCTAATTACAAAGATAACTACTCCTTCTGCCCAGGGGCTTTATATAGGAGTGGAGGGACGTCTGGAGGTTGAGTAGGGGCTAAGAAACTGATCTGAAAACAGCTGTCGGCAGTTATTCCCCAAGAGACGCCTTCGGTTACGGACTGTATCAGGTGATACGGTCCGTATTAGGACCTTGACGGTTAGGGTTTAATGCTTCCAGCGCTATCTTCTGGTCTGTGCTAGGCCTGGTCCGTATCAGGCAATACGGGCCGTAACAGAGACTTAGTCGATAAGCGTCGCTAATCTGATTGACCCGATTCTAGCTCCATTTGGTGTAAAATAGTCCCAAAACCTGTTTTCTGCAATAAAACATAAAGAAGGGTAACAGTAGCCTTTCTCTCTAATAAATCAAAAATAAGTGTGAGAAAATATGCAAAACCTAAGCCAAAACCCTACGTAAATCATCGTTATTTTGACTCTGATCATGTTGTCAGAAGGCAAGTGAAGAGGGTAGTTGCAACCCTAATAAAACACTTTAATTCAAGGTCTTTGCAGCAATCTAGAAGTGTCGGCATATGGCAAGAGAAGATGGTAGTTGCAATCCTAATACAATACTCTAATTAAAGGTCTTTGTAGCTCTCTAGTTGTGTCGTCAGTAGCCAGGAGAAGAGGGTAGTTGAAACCTTAATACAATACCGTAATTGAAGGTCTTTGCATCACTCTAGTAGTGTCGTTAGCTAGCAAGGGAAGAGGGTAGTTTCAACCGTAATACAATACACTAATTGATGGTCTTTGCAACACTCTAGTTGTGTTGCATGATGACAAGAGAGGAGGAGAGCTGCATCCCTAATACAACACTTTAATTAAAGGTCTTTGCAGAAATCTAGTAGTGTCGCCGTATGACAAGAGAAGAGGGTTGTTTGCAACCCTAATACAATACTATAATTGAAGGTCTCTACAACACTTTAGTAGTGTCACCAGATGGCAATAGAAAATGGTAGTTGAAACTCTAATACAACACTCTAATTGAAGATCTGTCCAGCACTCTAATAGTATTGCCGGACAGCAAGAGAAGTGGATTGTTGCAACCTTATTACAACACACTAATTGAAGGTCTTTGCATCACACTAGTAGTGTCACCAGATGGAAAGAGAAAATGATAGTTTCCACCCTAATACAACAATCTAAGGTCTTTGCAGCATTCTAATTGTGTTGTTAGATGACAAGAGAAGAGGGTAGTTGCAACTCTAATTCTACACTCTAACTATAGGTCTTTGCATCACTCTAGTAGTGTCATTAGATAGTAAGAGAAGAGGGTTGTTGCAACCCTAATACAACACTCTAATTAATGGTTTTTGCAACACTCTAATTGTGTCATTAGCATGCAAGAGAAGAGGGTAATTACAACTCTAATATAACCAGTGTTGTAAATAACGGTATGCGCTCATCGGACTGACAGGGTGCCGTCAAATGATTATTCGGGAATAATCGGGAATAATTGGGCATAAACGGAAATAATCGACCAATTATACGATCACCGTCAATGACTAATCGGACGATTAATCGACCTAAACGGACGTTTTTTATAACGCTGAATACAACACTCTAATTTATGCTTTGCAACACTCTTGTAATGTCAGTAGATGAGAAGAGGGTAGTTGCGGCCATAATACAACACTCTAATTGAAGGTCTTTGCATCACTCATGTAGTGCTGCCAGAAGGCAAGGGAAGAGGGTTGTAACAACCCTAATACAACACACTAATTGTAGGTCTTTGCAACACTCTAGTTGTGTCGTTATATGGCAAGATAATATGGTAGTTACAACACTAATACTACACTCTAATTATAGGTCTTTGCATCACCCTAGTAGCTTTGTTAGATACTAAGAGAAGAGAGTTGTTGCAATCCCAATACAACACTCTAATTGACGGTCTTTGAAGCACTCTAGTTGTGTGGATAGAAGGAAAGAAAAGATGTTAGTTGCAACCATAATACAAACAAAACACTTATTGAAGGTCTTTCTAGCACTCTAGTTATGTCGAAAATTTAAGGAAAGAGGGTTGTTGCAACACTAATACAACACTCTAATTTATGTTCTTTTCGGCACTCTAGTAATGTCGGTAGATGGCAAGAGAAGATGGTCGTTGCAACCTTGCAACCTTAATATGACACTCTAATTGAAGGTCTTTGCATCACTCTTGTAGTGTTGCCAGAAGACAAGTGAAGATGGGTAGTTGCAACCCAAATAAAACACTGTAATTGAAGGTCTTTGCAGCAATCTAGAAGACTCGGCATATGGCAAGAGAATAGGGTAGTTGCAACCCTAATACAACACACAAATTAAAAATCTGTCCAGCACTCTAATTGTATCGCCGAATAGCAAGAGAAGTGGGTTGTTGCGACCCTATTACAACACTCTAATTGAAGGTCTTTGCAGCACATTAGTAGTGTTGCCATATGGGAAGAGAAGAGGGTAATTTCAATCCTAACACAATATTCTAATTTCTTTGCAGCATTCCAGTTGTGTTGTTAGATGACAAGAGAATAGGGTAGTTGCAACTCTAATGCAACTCTCTAATTGATGGTCTTTGCAACACTCTAGTTGTGTCGTTATATGGCAAGAGAATAGGGTAGTTACAACCATAATACTACACTCTAATTATAGGTCCTTGTATCACTCTAGTAGTGTTGTTAAATAGTAAGAGAAGAGGGTTGTTGCAACCCTAATACAACACTCTAATTAATGGTCTTTGAAGCACTCTAGTTGTGTCAATAGATGGCAAGAGAAGAGGGTAGTTGCAACCCTAATACAACACTCTAATTGAAGGTCTTTGCAGCACTCTAGTTGTGTCACTAGATGGAAGGAAAAAAGGTTGTTGCAACCCAAACACCGCACTCTAATTATTAGTCTTTGTAGCACTCTAATTGTGTCATTAGATGGCAAGAGAAGAGGGTAGTAACAACCCTAATACAACACTCTAATTTATATTCTCTGTAGAACTCTAGTAATATCGGTAAATGGCAAGAGAAGAGGTTTGTTGCATCCTTAATACAACACTCTAATTGAAGGTCGTTGCATCACCAATGTAGTGCTGCGAGAAGGCAAGTGAAGAGAGTAGTTGTCCCTAATAAAACACTTTAATTGAAGGTCATTGCAGCAATCTAGACGTGGTGGCATATGGCTAGAGAAGATGGTGGTTGCACCCTAATACAACACTCTAATTAAAGGTCCTTGTAGCTCTCTAGTTGTGTCGTCAGATGCTAAGAGAAGAGGGTAGTTGAGACCCTAATACAATACTGTAATTGAAGGTGTTTGCATCTCTAGTAGTGTTGTTAGCTAGCAAGGGAAGAGGGTAGTTGCAACCCTAATACAATATACACTAATTGAAGTGCTCTGCATCACTCTAGTAGTGTTGCATGATGGCAAGAGAGGAGGGGAGCTTCAACCCTAATGTAATACTCTAATTTCTTTCTAGTACTCTAGTTGTGTCGCTGGATGACTAGAGAAGATGGTTGTTGCAACTCTAATACAACACTATAATTGAAGGTCTCTGCAGCACTTTAGTAGTGTCGCTAGATGGCAAGAGAAGAGGGTAGTTGAAACCTTAATGCAACACTCTAATTGATGCTCTTTGCAGCAGTTGTGTCGTCAGATGGAAGGAGTAGAGGGTTGTTGCAACCCTAGTACAACCCTCTAATTAATGGTTTTTACAGCACTCTAATTGTGTCATTCGATGGCAAGAGAAGAGGGTAGTTACAATCCTAATAGAACACTCTAATTGATGGTCCTTGCATCACTCTTGTAGTGCCGCTAGAAGGCAAGTGAAGACAGTAGTTGCAGCTCTAATTCAACACTTTAATTGAAGGTCTTTGCAAAAATCTAGTAGTGTCGCCATATGGCAAGAGAAGAGGGTAGTTGCAACCCTAATACAACACTTTATTTTCAGAGGTCTTTGTAGCACTCTAGTTGTGTCGTCAGATGTCAAGAGAAAATGGTAGTTGAAATCAGTGTTGTAAATAACGGTATTCGGTCGTCGGACGAATAGGGTACTGATAAGTGATTAATCGGTATGCGGCCGAATAATCAGAATTATGCGGACAATTTAACGTTTTTATTAAATTTATGTATATATATCATAATTTATTAAAAATAATTTATTTAACTCATTAAACTTATCAAATAAACTTAATTTAACTTAGTTTTATTATTATAACATGACACTACGCTTATTTATTCTTAACACATAAGCATTTTACATGTTAAGTAACACATTTATTTAATGAAAAAATAAAATTGAGAATTAAGCATTTTCAAATACTAATAACATATTATTTCAAAGAAATTAAACATTTCAACATAAAATCATTAAAATTAGTTTATGATAACAACTTAATTACATAAATGAACACGTCGTACTAATTGAAAAAATTACATCAGTAAGTAAGAAAAATATATGGTATATAAATAATAGAAGAATTAATCAATTTCAAAGTAAATAAGAAGAAAAAATATATATAAAAAATATTGAATGTATATCCAAACATAAATAAAACTACAATATAAGATTTATAAACCTTATTATCACACATTATCACAGAAAAAAAAATGTGAAAATAAATATTCACTGGAATAAATGGGAATAAACGGGAATAAAACGGGAATAAACGGGAATAACCGGGAATAAACGGCCGATTAATCGGAAAAAATGGCCGATTAATCGGAAAAACAGCCGATTAATCGTTTTCATCCGCTAACATGCCTCCGTTAAGAGTGTTCGTGACGGTTAGACCGCCGTTTCCGATTAATCGGCCGTTTAATCGGCCGACTAGACCGTTTTTTACAACACTGGTTGAAACCCTAATACAACACTCTAATTGAAGGTCTGTCCAGCACTCTAATAGTATCGCCGGATAGCAAGAGAAGTGGGTTGTTGCAACCCTATTACAACACTCTAATTGAAGGTCTTTGCAGCACACTAGTAGTGTCGCCAGATGGGAAGAGAAGAGGGTAGTTTCCATCCTAATACAACACTCTAAGGTCTTTGCAGCATTCCAATTGTGTCTTTAGATGACAAGAGAAGAGGGTAGTTGCAACCCTAATACCACACCCTAATTGATGGACTTTGCAACACTCTAGTTGTGTCGTTATATGGCAAGAGAATAGGGTAGTTACAACCCTAATACTACACTCTAATTATGGGTCTTTGCATCAATCTAGTAGTGTTGTTAGATAGTAAGAGAAGAGGGTTGTTGCAACCCTAATACAACAATCTAATTAACGGTCTTTGAAGCACTCTAGTTGTGTCGATATGACAAGAGAAGAGGGTAGTTGCAACCCTAATATAACACTCTTATTGAAGGTCTTTGCAGCACTCTAGTTGTGTCACCATATGGAAGGAAAGAGGGTTGTTGAATGATCAAGCTCATTTTGATAGTGAATTACGTGGGGTATGGCTTAGGTGTTGCCATATTTTTCTCACCTTTATGTTCAATTATTGCGTGGAAAATGTTATTGTTGCCCTATTTTATGTTTTAGGGCAGGAACTATATTTTGGGGCTATTTTACATCATTTGGAGCAAGAATCGGGTCGATCGGAAAAGCGCAACTCATCAACTAAGGCTCTGGTACGGACTGTATTAGCCAATACGGACCAGAGCCCCAGTACGGACCAAAGATGGCCAAATACGCATTAACTCCTACAGCGACACAGTGGGAGTACGGTCCGTATTAGCCAATACGAACCATACCCAAAGCGCCCTTTGGTGAATTCTTTGACATTATTATCCAGATCAGATAACTTGAACTCCACTAATCTGTTGGCGCCCCTTCACTCCTATATAAGTCTTCTGGACTAAACATAAACATTATCTTTGTATCTTTTGGTTTTATATTTTCTTAAGTAAGAAAGAGAAGAGTGTATAGAGATTAAGTAGGAGCTTCATGTAGGATCGTATTTTTCTCTTATCTCTTTGTAAACATGCCATTTAGCGGTTAAGTTTAGATTCTTATGGTTGGCAGTAAACCTTGTTACTCATGATGTTTTTTATATATACTTTTATTTGATCATTGTTTAGTCTTTTGTTGTTCGGTTGCTTTTTGCGCTTTATGATCTTACTTGATTTTGTTTAGTATTTGTTGTTCGATTGCTTTTGTGCTTTATGTTCTTCTCTTGTGTCCTTAGATGGCAAAAGAAGCGGATAGTAACAACCCTAATACAACACTCTAATTTATGATCTTTGTAGCACTCTAGTAATGTCGGTAGATGGCAAGAGAAGAGGGTCGTTGCAATCTTAATACAACGCTCTAATTGAAGGTCTTTGCATCACTTTTGTAGTGTTGCCATAAGGCAAGTGAAGAGGGTAGTTGCAACCCTAATCCAACACTCTTTGCAGCAATCTAGAAGTGTTGGCATATATCAAGAGAAGAGGGTAGTTGCAACTATAATACAACACTTTAGTTAAAGGTCTTTGTAGCTCTCTAGTTGTGTCGTCTGATGCCAAGAGAAGAGGGTAGTTGAAACCCTAATACAATACTGTAATTGAAGGTCTTTGCGTCACTCTAGTAGTGTCGTTAGATAGAAAGGGAAGAAGTTAGTTGCAATCCTAATACAATGCACTAATTGAAGGTCTCCGCATCACTCTAGTAGTGTTGCATTATGACAAGAGAGGAGGGGGGCTACAACCCTAATACAACACTCTAATTGAAGGTTTTTGTAGCACTCTTGTTGTGTCGATAGATGGCAAGAGAAGAGGGTAGTTACAACCCTAATACAACACTCTAATTGAAGATCTTTGCATCACTCTTGTAGTGCCGCCAAAAGGCAAGTGAATAGGGTAGTTGCAACCCAAATACAACACTTTAATTGAAGGTCTTTGCAGAGATCTAGTAGTGTCACCATTTGGCAACAGTAGAGGGTAGTTGCAACCCTAATACAACATTCTAATTTAAGGTCTTTGTGGCTCTCTGGTTGTGTCGTCAAATGACAAAAGAAAAAGGTAGTTGAAACCCAAATACAACACTCGAATTGAAGGTCTGTCCGGCACTCTAATAGTATCACCGGATAGCAAGAGAAATGGGTTGTTGCAACCCTATACAACACTTTAATTGAAGGCCTTTGCGGCACACTAGTAGTGTCACCAGATGGGACGAGAAGAGGGTTCTTTCAATTAAAGGTCTCTAGTAGTGTCACTCTTGTAGTCTATGTTGCATGGATACGAGTACGGGTATCGTATCGGATACGATACGAATACGGCGATACGGTGATTTTCAAAAATGACGGATACGATACGGCTATTATATATATTATTTTTGTTATTTTAAGTATATTATTAATTCAATACTTGTATTACAATAATTAAAAAAATTACACTTATATTATTAATTCAACACTTGTATATATATGAAATTTTTTACTTGTAATTTACAAGTAACAAAAAAATTGATAATTTTGCCATGGTATATGTATACACTACTCACATCACCCAAATTTATAATTCATCTAAAAAATACATAACATTCACAACATACATAAAATTAGATCCATATTACTCACATCATAACATACATAAAATTAGATCCATAATACCCAACAACATAAAATTAGATCCATAATATCCATAACATTCATAACATCCATTACATATTCAAATTAAATAGACTAAACACTAATAATCTTAATTATTAAATTCAAAGTCCATAAAATTAAACTAATTTCATACTTCATTACATAAAACTAATTAAAAGATCCAACAACACAAGTGAGCCTTAATCTCCAAAACAAGTTGATACTTCATCTCAAATATTACACATCATCTCCAAACACTATACTCTCAAACACCGGCTCGTCAAGTGAAAGACTTGCAATGGCAAGTTGGTCGGCACCATCAAATGGCGCATGTTCATCACCCGCCACATCCCAAAACCTACTCTCTCCCGTAGAATATGCGGGGGATCTTCTAGAAAGAAGTCTCAAATTAGAATGCACAAAAACTAAATCTTCGGCACGCTTGGGTGTCATTTGATTCCTCTTAGCGTCATGGATAAGAGAATAAGTTTTCCAATTTCTCTCGCAACATGAAGATGATGATGGTTGACTGAGCAACTTCAAAGCTACAAATTGGAGATTGGGAGCCGCCCCACCATAAGTCACCCACCAATCAAGTGGCTTTACTACTCCCCTATCCGAAATAGAATCATGTATATCAAATCCGCCACTACAAATGGAGAATCTAACAAATTCTTCTTGCACGCGTCTTCTTTCTTCATTAATTGGAAAGAGTCTTTTAATACATTGATTTCTCATGCTTGATATCTCTCCGTCCAAATGAGGACGCACGCGATTTGGATAAGCACTAAGCCATTGTGCACTATAGTACCTATTACAAAAATATTTAAGTAAAAAACATGCATTAATCATCAAAATATAGTGATTCTTTGTTCGTATCGGATCTGGACAGATTCTTTTAATATGTTTTTTTTTCAAAAAAAAACTTAAAATGAAAATACAAGTGTATCAATACCTTGGGTTCAATGAGTGAGCCAAGCAATGAAGAGGAGTGTTGCTTTTTGTCCATCTTTCGTTCAAAATTGAGCTCACCACATTGAAAAATGTTGATTCTTCATCATCTCTCTTTCCCTCGACGATAAATGACGGCTTTCACCTTTATCAATCATGGAATCTCACATCTCATACACCAAATGCAAACAAGGACGGTCGGTATCCGCAATTCTCAACATCTCATAAATCGGCTCGGTGAACTCAAGGATATACTCAATTTTCTTCCAAAACCCCGCTTCATCAAGGATCTTTTCCCTCACAAAGTTAGCTCTATCAACATTATCCTCTTGATAATTACTCCAATAATCTTTTATAACCATCTCTTTTAACCCTCTCTTAACTTGAAAGAACATTTTCAACACAACAATTACCGAGGCAAAACGTGTCTCGACCGCGGAAAGTAACTTGAGTTCACAACACTCAAGATACATATGCAACCGCATTGAGTGACAGTTAATAAAATTCTTGATGGCAAACACATCCGAGGATTGGTTTGGCTATTTTTTGCGGCACATATATTTTTCAAAGCAAGGTTAAGTGTGTGAACAACACAAGGTGTCCAAAAGATGTTAGGATATTGGGTTTCAATTATCATCCCCGCTGCCTTGCAAACCGGGACATTATCTGTAATTACTTGTACCACCTTTTGACCCCAACCTCCTCAATCACTTCTTTAATCATTTTGGAAATAAAATATCTATCTTTTACCTCACCTTGGCAATTAATAGCCTTTAGGAACATCGGCCCGCCATCGGTTATTGCAATGAAGTTTATTAAAGGCCTTCTTTGAACATCGGTCCATCCATCGGTTACAATAGATACGCCATTTTGTACCCATTTGCTCTTAAGTGACTCGCGTAAACAATCAAGATGAATCCTCTCTCTATTTAGGAGGGTAGTTCTAAGCTCGTTGTAAGTGGGAGGCTTAAATCTTTTGATCCCACTATTTGACAACAAACATAAGAGTTGATGAAGTGAGGGTTTCTCGCAAAATTAAAAGAGGGACATCCCGTGTAAAATGCCCTAGCAATCTCCTCCTTAATTTCATTTCTTTTAGCCACATCATATGCCTTATCGATAGCTGTCGGCATTCTTTGCCTCTTTTCTTCTCTCACTCCCATGGAAACCGAGGTAGTGGGACACGAGGAAGAGCCACTTGCACTTGGTAGTGGAACGTGGTTGGGCACCTTCGCCTTTGCCCTCAAATCTGCCTCATCTTGCAATTTCTTTAGCCTACCAACCTCCTCATGTGTCACCTTGTCACATATTTTAATACCTTGCCCAGTTATTTTGAGTAAATGTGCCTTCACTCGAAAGTATGACCCCTTGAATGATGCCTTGCAAAAATTGCAAATGAACGCCTTATTACCTCCAGCACCTGACCTCTCTATCATCACCACATATTCCCACAATGGTGTGGAATCATTAACAGAGCTTGAAGCAGTACTACCTATGCTATCCGGGGTTGAAGACATCGAAGTGGACATGACATACCTATTTTAATAAAGAGAATACATAGTTACATACAAATCAATTACAAAGAATAATAATTAATAAGAGATGTTAACTATATAGCCACTGGATAGCCACTGCATCCAAAATTAAATGCCACTTTATAGCCACTACATCAAACTATACAACATTCATATTTTCATATAAACAGTTACAAAAATTATAAGCTAACAAGTTTCAGAAACTTAGCCAGGTACATCCATCCGTACCAACTTCTATTCAGTAGTACATTAGACTCTTAATAAAAGACACCAAGTCTTTATTGAAGTTGGAAATAATTGATAAACCTAAACTCACTTAAGCCTTATCTACCTAATTAATTAATTACTTTCATTTATAGACAAAATTCCCTTAGCCATCATTGTTTGTGGCTTAATACTATCTCTGAGCAAAATACTATCCGATTCTATCCAAAAAATTAAAGGCCTATATAGCCACTGTATAGTGTATACTGTATACTGTAGAGAAGAATGCCGAGAGAGACTTGCTACAAAAATTTTGCTAAAATTAGAGAGAACAAGGTAAAGGAGAGAGACTTACCAATTTCAGGTCTGGGCAAGGTCTCGCAGTGGCGACGAGAGGAGAGGGTGGTAAGAACGCGAAAGAGGAGAGAAGAATGCCGAGAGGAGAGGAGATGGTGGCGCCGAGAGGAGAGAAGAACACGAGGGTTGAGAGCAGCGGCGACGAGAGGAGATGGTGGCGCTGAGAGGAGAAGAGACGCGATTTTAGGTTTAGGTCTCGGCGGGAGAGGAGAGAACGCGAGAGAGAGGGCCAGTGGGATGTTTTCCAATTTTTTGCTGGACCGTCCAGACTCCAGAGAAACGAGGTCGTATCCCATCCGTATCTGACTTTAAAAACCGTATCTGATACCGTATCGAAGAGGTAGATAAGCCACGTACTCTGATACGCCAGCTGGCGTATCAGAGCTGTATCGGGTGCGTATCCGTATCCGATACGCACCCGATACGAATACGGGGCCTAAGATTAAGTATTGGGGTAACATAGCTTGTAGTGCTGCCAGAAGGCAAGTGATGAGGGTAGTTGCAACTCTAATAAAACACTTTAATTGAAGGTCTTTGCAGCAATCTAGAAGTGTCGGCATATGGCAAGAAAAGATGGTAGTTGCAACCCTAAAACAACACTCTAATTAAAGGTCTTTGTAGCTCTATAGTTGTGTCGTCAGATCCCAAGAGAAGAGGGTAGTTGTGACCCTAATACAATACTGTAATTGAAGGTCTTTGCATCACTCTAGTAGTGTCTTTAGATAGCAAGGGAAGAAGATAGTTGCAACCCTAATACAATACACCAATTGAAGGTCTCCGCATCACTCTAGTTGTGTTGCATGATGGCAAAAGAGGGGGAGTTGCAACTCTAATACAACACTCTAATTAAAGGTCTTTGTATCGCTAATTGTGTCGCCAGATGACAAGAGAAAAGGGTAGTTGAAAACCTAATACAACACTCTAATTGACGATCTTTGAAGCACTCTTGTTGTGTCAATAGATGGCTAGAGAAGAGGGTAGTTGCAACCCTAATACAACACTCTAATTGAAGGTCTTTGCAGCACCTAGTTGTGTCGCCAGATGGAAGGAAAGAGGGTTGTTGCAACCATAATATTACACTCTAATTAATGGTCTTTGTAGCACTCTAATTATGCTATTAGATGGCAAGAGAAGAGTGTAGTTTCAACTCTAATACAACACTATAATTGAAGGTCTTTGCATCACTCGTGTAGTGCCGCCAGAAAGCAAGTGAAGAGGATAGTTGCAACTCTAATACAACACTTTAATTGAAGGTCTTTGCATAAATCTAGTTGTGTCGCAATATAGCAAGAAAAGAGGGTAGTTGCTACCCTAATACAACACTCGAATTAAAGGTATTTGTAGCACTTTTGTTCTGTCGTTAGATGGCAAGAGAAGAGGTTGAAACCTTAATACAACACTCTAATTGAAGGTCTGTCCAGCACTCTAATAGTATCGCCGGATGGCAAGAGAAGTGAGTAGTTGCAACCCTATTACAACACTCTAATTGAAGGCTTTGCATCACACGAGTAGTGTCTCCAGATGGTAAGAGAAGATGGTAGTTGCAACCCTAATACAATACTCTAATTAATGGTCTTTACAGCACTCCAATTGTGTCGTTAGATGATATGGGAAGGGGTAGTTGCAACTCTAATACAACACACTAATTGAAGGATTTTGAAGCATTCTAGTAGTGTCGCCAGATAGGAAGAGAAGAGGGTAGTTGCAACCCTAATACCACACTCTAATTGAAGGTCTTTGCAGCACTCTAATTGTGTCGTTAGATGGCAAGAGAAGATGGTAGTTGCAACTCTAATACAACACTCTAATTAAAAGTTGATGACGCCATATCATATAGTGTAAATCACCAATTTTTTATTCGAAAAACTATGAAAAGCGAATGCAAAGTACCCATTTTCCCGATTTATTTACCGCAAATGTGTTTTTGAGTGATTTTAGCAGGTTTTGGAGAAAACTACATATTTAGGTCAAAAAAGAGCAAAAATGTCATTTTTCGGCGATTATCAAATAGCCGCCAAAATAGGACATCACATGGAGCATGCAACACCTCACACGAAGTGCACAAAATGCAAAATGGCAAAATTACAAGAAAATCTGCTAAGTCAGAAGACCCGGTTAGAGGTGCTATCGGGTTGGGTAAGGTCCAGATACAATTATATTTGGACATGTACCCTAAAAGTGTTTGGGTCTGAATTTTTATTCATATACTTATTAGTTTCAAACTAGGTCGGATACGGATCCGGATACCTATCTACCCATAGATATTTTGGATCCAGTCTTTCGGTTTCAGGTAGATAGTTATCCATAACTTATTTGTGGATTATTGGGTCCGGTCCGAATCTATAGCGGGTCTGGATCCGAGGCGGGTCCGGATCCATAATAGGTACATGTCACAACTCACAAGCATTTTGAGAAACCATTTACATTTAAATATAATTATCACATAATATATCATTATAATATAAATTAAAAGTTGCTCCAAAATAATTATTATACTATTATTCTTGTTCATAAATATTACAGCATAACATGCTACATAGTAAAATAAAAATAATAACCCTAAATTAATTTGTAATCTATCTAAATGAAAAAATACTATCCTATCGATTCAACATTTGCAAGTACATTATCCCAATTACTATTTTGTCATTCGCTGTAACAAATGAGAGTCTTTTCATAGTTATTGATGTCTCGTTATTTGACCTACAAATCCGACCAATTTCTGTACCAAAATCTGTGTTTTAAACCACCAAATCGTGTCTATTACATTGAATATCTATATAATGTGGTACTGCTGCGTTTTTATTCTTACTTTGCAGAAAACGAGCGAAATCAGGAAAGATTGTGAGTTCTGAAACCCTACACGCAGGCCACGTCAGACCCTAAAATTTCAGCACCCGAACTTAAAACAGTCATAACTTTTGACTCGTAACTCCGTTTTGAATGTATGACCACTTTTCGGAAAGCTTGCGAAAAGATCTACAATCTAAGCCAAAGATACAGGCACCCGAGCTGTGTCAGATCCCACACGGGTCGCATCAGACTATTCCAAAAACAGAAGCAGAATTGGAAACAGAGGCTAATTGAAGGAAGGTCGGCCAGAAAAGCTATAAGAGGGGATTTCTTGCACCTGAGAGAGACATTCTGGATCTGAGGGAGGAGACCTAGGGTTGGTACTTGACGGCTTGGCTTGGAGAAAAAGAAGAGAGGCAAAATTCGAGAGATTTGCGACGGATCTTCTTACTACTTCGAATTCTGCCATGAGCACTATCTTTATCATCTCTTTTATTTATTTTACTTGCTTTTTGACTATGCTTGAGTAGATTATTTAGTTTCTAGGGTTACGATGTAGTTTGATACTTTGTTTTGTATGCATGTTGTTTGAATCTGCGTTGAATGTTAGTGTTTAATTGTTTGAGTAGTATTTAATTGCTTTGTTGAAGTTGATTGAATGATTCTTAATTGTCTACTGTTAGATGTCTATAGCATCTTTTCTAGTACTTTGACCTTGATATTTCTCTCAACCAAACTTAGTATTTGAGGTAGGTTTACGAGCCGTGAGGCGAGACCAAATAGTAACCGAGAGGTGAACTTTTCCATTTATCGAGAGGTAATGGTTACCTTTAGTAAACCGGACAATTAACTTAGATTAAAAACCTAAGAAGGTGAAATTGCATTTCTGATACCACATTTATTAAGCCAATAAACGAGACTTGAGGTTTAGGAACATTATGTTCGGTCAATTAACCCTTACACCAAAGAACAACGCAGAAACAGATAGCTGCTGCATTCACTCGAGGTCCACGCGGGCCGTGTATGAGAGTACGCGGGTTGCGTCTTCCATGCGGGCTGCGTATGAAAGTATGCGGGTCGTATGTGGTACCGAGAGGCAGAGTTGAAGATGAAATTAAAAACCCTGGAAACGCTTTTCTTTATCTGATAAAAAACAAACTTTACTTTATGTTATTTTAATTACTTCTGTCATTATTGAACTTAGGAAATTAAAACAAACCAAATCAACCTTTTCTAACTTCTAGTACCTAATTAATTTAAGTAGAGTCCAGGTTAGATTTGAACCGTCCTATGGATCGATACCTGACTAAACTATACGATAAGATTGTGCACTTGCAGTCTAAGTCGGAAGTTAATTCAAGGTTTAAAAGGTACAGCTTGCTGTACAGAAACTTTGTGATACACTTTTGTGCGATTATAAAGAATGGTATTATCATTTTATCGGCTATTTATACGGGTATTGGGTCGGGTTCGGCTATGGGTTGGATAATTAAATCAAACCCATATCATATCCATTATAATATCGGTTCTGGTTCAGATCCAGATCGGATATTAAATTAATAATTTTGTAACCGTACCCATAATTTAACTGGTTATATTTTTTGAACCATATCCTATCCAAATTAATCAGATCTGATTCAGATCTGGTTCTATTTCAGATCGGATCCGGATAATCTGATAAAAGTAGCACCTCTACCTACGGCCTCCTCCATGCCGTATGCGACATAACCCAGAGGTTGAACGGGTTAGCAAGCTGGTCCTTTTAGAAGCTACATTTTTCTGATGGGCCATGCTATTTTAGACAATTCTTGGTAAATCGTGGGTGGACCCCACGTCCCCCATGATCTCTACTTCTCTCATAATCTCCACTACCTCCACTACCTCCACTACCTCCACTAGTGCTTAGGAAGAATATAAATACCCCTTTCGTAATAGGATTTAGTGTGTGTTCAATTATGTCAAGTCCAGAATTGTAGCTAACAATTCTCATTATTAGGTTAGGTTAGAGAGTCACCTAGAGAGAGAAGGGCAGTCATCAGGAGTTAAGGAGAAGAGAAGTCATCTAAGAAGACAGATGTTCTTCCATCTTCAATCGGATTGTAATTTATGTTCTTTTTATTTATTTATTTTATTGCCATGGCTATGAGAAGCTAAACTTTTTATCTCTAAGGTGAGGATTGTACTTGAATTCTTAATTATGTTTTAATATATGTTTATGTTTTTTTTTTTTGCGTTATGATTTGAATTTCTTTTGCATTTTAATATTTTTATAATATCCTTGCATACATAGTTCTGTCTACTATATGACAATGATCTCCACATGCCTTCGATAAGCAATTCAGAGAATTCGTGTGAGGAATTACTCGTAAGTAGTGGTGAGATTGGGGCTAACGAGACTTGGCAGTGGTTCAAAGACTAGGGTTAGAACCTCAGGACATATTAGACTTAGTTGGAACAACATTAGAAAGCACTTAGATTAGGTGGAGTCTTTGGAATATTTCAACTACAAAGAATATATTTCCGTACCTAAAACACTTTAGTCTTGGTAGCCCAAAAGCCGATCAAAAGATCGAAAAACCTTTCAATCGATAAACCTCAGTTCACCATGCAGGTAGTGACAGTGTCGTACGCGGGGTACTCAGGGATAGTATATACTGCACGCAGCAGAGACAGTATTGTTTGCGGCATAGATAAACGTTAAAACTTATATTTTGCGTGATTAAGAAGGACAGGAAACCTGAACCCTAGAGGCTAGTAAAAATTGTTTAGCCTTATATCTACTGTTTAATCTTTGGGATATTTCAACTTATATCTACTGTTTAACACTTTTTTAGTTATAATATCTTGATTGCATTTGTCACCACCACATCTTTTACAAAAAAACCCCATAACCTAGACTAGTAAAAATTGTTTAAAACTTAATACACTATCCATGTGGATCGACACTCTAATTATACTACACGGTAGGATCATACGTTTGTGATATGAACGTAAGTTGAAATTAGGGTTTATAAATATTTAAAAGTAGTAGTTCAATTTGGACCCATCAAAAGTCTTACAGCACTCTAGTAGTGTTGCCAAATGAAAAGAGAAGATGATAGTTGCAATCATTCTAATTGAAGTTCTTTGTAGCACTCTAGTATTGTCGCTAGATAGCAAGAGAAGAAGGTAGTTGCAACCCTAATACAACACTCTAATTGAAGGTCTTTGCAGCACTCTAGTAGTGTCGCTAGATGGCAAGAGAAGATGATAGTTGCAATCTTAATACAAAACTCTAATTGAACTAATTGAAGGTCTTTGCAGCACACTAGTAGTGTCGGCAAATGGCAAGAGAAGAGGGTAGTTGCAACACTAATACAACACTCTAATTGAAGGTCTTTACAATACTCTAGTTGTGTCATTAGATGGCAAGAAAAGATGGTAGTTGCAACTCTAATACAACAGTCTAATTGAAATTTTTTGCAGCACTTTAGTAGTGTCATCGGATGACAAGAGAAAAGGGTAGTTGTAACTTTAATACAACACTCTAATTGAAAGTCTTTACAGCACAATAGTAGTTTTGTCATATGGTAAGAGAAGAGGGTAGTTGCAACCCTAATACAACACTCTAATTGAAGGTCTTTGCAGAACACTATAGTGTCGTCGGATGGCAAGAGAAAAGGGTAGTTGTAACTCTAATACAATACTCTAATTGAAGGTCTGTGCAACACTCTAGTAGTGTCGCCGGATAGCAAGAGAAGAGGGTTGTTGCAACCCTAATACAATACTCTAATTGAATGTCTCTTGAGCACTCTAGTAGTGTCGCTTGATGGCAAGAGAATATGGTAGTTGCAACCTCAATACAACACTCTAATTGAATGTCGTTGCAGCACTCTAGTTGTGTCGCCATATGGCAAGAGAAGAGTGTAGTTGCAACTCTAATACAACACTATAATTAAAGGTCTTTGCAGCACTCTAATTGTATTGTCACAATTAGAGTGCTGCAAAGATCTTTAATTAGAGTGTTGTATTAGTGTTGCAAATATCCTCTTTTCTTGCCATGTGGCAACGCAGCTAGAGTACTTTAATGACTTTCAATTAGAGTGTTGTATTGGTTTTGCAACTACTCTCTTCTCTTGTCATCTACCGACACTACTAGAGTGCTGCAATGAACATCAATCAGAGAATAATAGTTTTGTTATGTCTTGTCGGTGAAGATGTCTAGTTCAATAATAGCCCAATTGGAAAACAAAATTGTTATGATGTCTTATCTCAGAGCTTCCAACTTGGGCTTTCCTATGGAAGTTCTGAGATAATAGCCCAAGGACCTTTAAAATTCAAATTCAGGTTTAGTTCTATAATTTTGGTGTCTAAATAAATCTGTCATTTGTGCCTCGTGCGGCATTTTGCATTTGGACATTGTCTCGTATATTTTGAATCTTCCAGTTCACAGCAGATTTTGCCGAAATTTTTATTAATATCCACCATTAAATAAAAAAAATACAAAAATGACCAATATTTTTTGGTATTTTTAAAAATACCCGAACCGCCAGGAATTCTGGCAATCCTGGGGTTTTTTTTTTAGGATCGCTAGGAATTTTGACAGTCCTGGTTTTTTTTAGATATGTTTATTTTTTTTTAAATAAATTGTCAATTCGGTGATAGAGAAAAGGGGTCTAAAACTGACACAGACAAAAATATGTTGGCTATTTTTGAAATATTGAGAAGGAAAAAGAGCGGGAGACTAGAAACTTTGATGTTGAACAGGCAAAAGAGAAAATGAGAGAAAAGATAAAAAAAACTCTCCTTCGTCTGTGAAGGATGATTTCTCAGTGCAAGACAATGGAGAAATTCATATAAAATATCTCCATATGAAGAAGGAAAATGTAGTTTAAAAGAGTTCTCAACAAGATTGAATTGATAAAGAGGTCGACGTATTCATGGTAGCATGCTCTCATTTAGCTATTGCAACCAATTGACACTTAAAATTCACAAATACTATGTCAACAAGACGTGTTGCTTATTAGCCATACATACAGAGTCACAAATCATGGTTGACTAATTACTAAAGAAGCGCCCATGCTTCTTAGCATCAATAGAACCAACATCACAAAACCTCGATTCCTTGTAAACTTCCGAATCAAAGCTCTTTATGTGGGTCCCTTCTATGGGATTTACAATCGAACGATTTTGGTGTGGTATCAATTCTTCACACTACTCAACCATTTCTTTTATTAGTTGCATCGGAAGAGAAAGTGGGTGTATGAGACTTCCTCTGTGGCAACTACACTTGCTGTTGATGCGTTTCTTGGTGCTGGGAAGCATTTTTTCAACATAAGAAAATTCACTTAATTAATAACAGATAATCAATTCATGGTCACTCTTCCAAAACTCTTTATGTTGTGCAAATTATAAAATAAATAAACTATAAATGATCTTATAATATTTTTCTTTCTAAGGAAACGCCTCCAAAGAGTAAACATGCCCCCATTTAATTTCAAAAGCAAAGTTTACCCACATCATATAACAGTACCTAGTACAACCAACTAAAATAAAATTTAAAACATATTCATAGCCAAGTTTGCTGTCTTATAGGGCCCAATGTGATATAACTACTTTTATTGACCATACTGCCAAATTCTTATAAAAATAAACACATCTAAAAAAAAACCGACCACCAAAATTCTTGACGGTCCTAAAAAAAAATTAAAATTCTTTTTTAAAAAAATAAATAAAAACCCAGGACCAGTCCGAATATTTTTTAAAATACCAAAAAATGTTGGATATATATTTTTTTTTATTTAATGGTGGATATTAATAAAAAAAATTGGCAGATTCAGATGCCACAACTGTTTAAAAAAAGTAAAGAATGAAAGGAAAATTAATTATAAGCTGCGTTGCAAAATTGTCAAGAGCCTACTTGTGTATTGACAGTGTCTGCGGCTAAAATAAATAATCTTAACTCCTGTATTTGATGTGTCCAATAATTTAGTTTTCATGAACTATATTCTATATAATTTTTATATTCTTTATGAACTTTACATGCAACTTAAAATATACACTTATCTATTGTTGATGCATGCTTATTTTTAAGATCAATGCATTATTTATTAAGACACAACTATTGACAATTAACACATAATTTTGACTTGAACCAACATGCATTTTAACAGTTAATCAAAATTAATCTTTCAAATTTATTCTTCAAACTCCTTAAAATACACACTTAACTACTGCTCAATGCATACTTGAGACTTACATCAATTTACACTGACTATTACGTTAACACGAACAAATTTCTTTAAAAAAAATGGATAAAAACAGTATAAGAATTATTTGGAAAATAAGAGAGGTCTACATATAATATTCCTATAGATTAGCTTCTTAAGATGATCTTGGGGCAAATCCAACTACAGAAATTGGCACTTTCAATTAGCAGTATACAGGCATCTTTTTAAACGAAGTACTATTTGGAAACATTTTTCTAGAAATTTGTTGTGATATTACTAAAAAAAATAGAATAGAGTAATACAAAAAGTGATGCTATCCGAATAACCATATTTAAGAAAAATATACATGTTGGATGGACGAAAATCTCATTCTTTCAAGAAGTCCTTCATTTCATTGTAACGAACGAAATTTTGATAAAAAAAAAAAGGAAAACAATGAAGTTAAACCAACAACTTGAGAGTTGAGACAGATATTTTACAATAAAGCCAACAACGAGATGATCCCTAAGCCAAGCTTTCAAGCGAGATAATTGTATATCTGAGGATTGCTTTTATCTCTCTCCATGTATTCTCGGTCAATCAGGCTTTCTATTCTTTTCTTGATATCTGCTGGCTTTATTGGGAATTTGAGCTGAATAACCAAAAATATAGATTTAAAATAACTGGCAATAGAGGAGACAAATCCATAGAAATTGGAATAATGGAAGTTTTTGTCATATACCTGCTGGAATAGCTCAGTTATTAAAAGTGTGTGGCTGAGAACTTTCCTGGTCTTCATGATACGAACAATAGCTGCATCAACCTATATGAGAAAAAAGTAAAATGAATTAATAAATAGTAGTTTAACATCTCCTTTTCAGTTTTTCTGGCAATGTCATTAATTGCCCTTGCCCTTGAGATCCTCATAATATCAGGATGTAGTGATGTACCCAAGGAAAGGAAAATAACTTTAAAGTTGGAATTAGATCAAGAGCCAACCCCACCCCACAAAGAATATATATATATAGAGCTGGGTTATGGTGAGTTGTGAAGTAAGATGTCATTTTTACTTCACGCTCATATTTTCATTTTGAAAATTGAAACAACCGATCCGAACCGCTCAACATGTTCTCTATATTGAAATGTGCTTGGAGACTAAATTTTACTTTTTTTGGAATTTTTTTACTATTTATTAAGCTACTTTGAAAATCGCTGATCCGGTGGTCTAGAAAATTTTAATTTTTTTACTGTTTATTAAGCTATGTTGTTTTACTTCACGCTGTATTTTCATTTTGAAAATCCAAACAACCGATCCGAACCGTTCAACTTTTTCTAAATATTGAAATGTACTTGGAGACTAAATTTTACATTTTTTGGAATTTTTTACTATTATTAAGCCACTTTGAAATCGCTGATCCACTGTGAACAGTAAAAAACAGTAAAATTTTCTGGACCACCGGATCAGCGATTTTCAAAGTGACTTAATAAATAGCAAAAAAATTCGAAAAAATGTAAAATTTAGTCTCCAAGCACATTTCAATATAGAGAACATGTTGAGTGGTTCGGATCAGTTGTTTGAATTTTCAAAATGAAAATATGAGTGTGAAGTAAAAATGACATCTTACTTCACAACTCACCATAGCCCAACTCTATATATATATATATATATATATATATGAGTTGGGCTATTGTGCTTCATGAATTAAAATGTGAGTTTTACTTCACGCTCATATCATCAATTCTAAAGTTCAAAAGGTCGATCCGAACAGTTCAAAATGATCTTTATATTGAAATGTACTCGGAAATAAAATTTTACATTTTTTTGGAAATTTTTTACTATTTTTTAGAATTTTTCAAAATCACTGTTTTTCAGAAAATTATGAACCGTAAAAAAAACTGATTTTAAAAAATTCAGAAAATATAGTAAAAAATTTTTAAAAAAAATTTAAAATTTGGTCTCCAAGCACATTGTAATATGGAGGTCATGTTGAACGGCTCGGATTGACTTTTTGGATTTCGGATTTGAAAATATGAGCGTGAAGTAAAACACGTCTCTTACTTCATGAAGCACAATAGCCCAACTATATACATTAAAATGTGCTTGGAGACCAAATTTTACATTTTTTTGGAAATTTTTTACTAATTTTTGAAAACACAAAAATGACTTATAAGCATATGCCTCATATGCTTATATAAGTAGAGTAGCCAACCTCTATCTATCTATCTATCTATCTATATATATATGACTCAAATACCCATTGCTTCATGTCCCATTCGTACCCCAACATCTTTATCTTCGATTTTAAAATCCAAACAAAATATCTGAACTGCTCAAAATGATATCCACGTTAAAATGTGCTTATAGATCAAATTTATATTTTTTGAAATTTTTTTACTATTTTTAAGATAAGTATATATGAGTAGAGTTAAAATGCACCATTGGTTTTGTGCTCCAATCATGCTCTACATTCTTATCTTCGTTTCTAAAGTCCGAACAGTCAAATCCGAACCGCTTATCATCATCTTCGTATTAAAATGTACTTGGGGACCAAATTTTATATTTTTTAGAAAGGTACAAAATCACTATTTTCAGAAGATTCTGGACCATCCAAAACAGTGATTTTGTACCTATCTAAAAAAATAGTAAAAGAATTTCAAAAAATATAAAATTTGGTCTCCAATCACATTTTAATATAAGATCATGTTGAGCAGTTCGGATCGATTGTTCGAACTTTTAAAACAGAAAAAAAGACGTGGAGCATGATTGAAGCACAAAACTAATGGTGCATTTTAACCTTACTCATTATATATATATATATATATATGAGGAGGGATCCACTTACAACATTTGTAAGTTACAACATCTTACAACAATTTAGTTTTGTAATTTTCAAAGTCCAAACAGTCGATCCAAACCGTTCAACATGATATCTATATTAAAATGTGCTTGGAGATCAAATTTTATATTTTTTTTGAATTTTTTTACTATTTATTAAGTATTTTCAGTGGTCCAGAATTATCTAAAAACAGTAGTTTTATAAAATACTTAATAAATAGTAAAAAATTCAAAAAAATGTAAAATTTTATCTCCAAGCACATTTTAATATAGATATCATGTTGAACGGTTTGGATCAACTATTTGGATTTTTAAAATTACAAAACCAAATTGATGTAAGAGGTTGTAACTTACAAATATTGTAGTGGATCCCTCCTCGTATATATATAACATAGAGTTGGGCTATGGTGCATTGAAATGTATAGGCCCTCTTGTACATTAGACTATAAATCATTGGTTTTGACTTCAAAACAACGGATCCAAACCGTTCAATTTGATATCCATATTAAAATGTATTTGGAGATTAAATTTTATATTTTTGGAAATTGTTTGCTATTTTCTTAGAATTTTTGAAATTCACTGTTTTTCTATGGTCCAGAAATTTCTGAAAACAACGATTTTCAAAAATTCTAAAAAATAGTAAAAACTTCCCAAAAAATATAAAATTTGATCTTCAAGAGCATATTGATATGGAGAACATGTTGAGCCCTTTAGATCGACTATTTGAGCATATATCTATATATATAATATAGAGTTGGACTATGGTGCATTAAAATGTATAGGCCCTCTTGTACATTAGTCAATAAATCATTAGTTTTGACTTCAAAACAACCGATCCAAACCGTTCAATTTGATATCCATATTAAAATGTATTTGGAGATCAAATTTTATATTTTTTGGAAATTGTTTGCTATTTCTTAGAATTTTTGAAATTCACTGTTTTTCTATGATCCAGAAATTTCTGAAAAACAGCGATTTTCAAAAATTCTAAAAAAATAGTAAAAACTTCCCAAAAATATAAAATTTGATCTCCAAGCACATATTGATATGGAGAACATGTTGAGCCCTTTAGATCGACTATTTGAACTTCAAATCCACGGTTTGCAGTCCAATATACAAGAGGGCATATACATTGCAATGCACCATAGCTCAACTCTCACTCTCTCTCTCTATATATATATATTTGAAGCTACTGACCTGAACCATAAGAAGGCAAGATTTTATCAGTGTTTAATTTTTACTTTCTACAACTCCCAACTCCAGATTAACAACTATATATATTGACAAGATGCTAAGGCTCTTATGAAAAACCTGGTTGACGGTCCTGAAATACTCTCTCAGTTGTGCTTGTGTTTTCTTCTACAGTCTCTTTCATTTGGATAGCATTCACCTGCAAGGTCCCATGTAAGTCCCTTTTTCATATTGTGACACAAAGGTTCAACATTTTCTAAAACCTACCATAAGGAGCAATTTCATCAAACTATTTACTCCTCTTACATAATACACAGAAAACCAATATACAAATATGCAGAACAGGCTTCACTCAATTTTTTTGTCAAGCTGGCACTGATGCCATACAGTTGGTTAAGTCTGAACTTTGCAATGGAAACCATTGTCAGGTGCTCTGAATACTTCAGTAAAATCAAGGCTGTCAATCCCACACCAGAACTATTTTCTAATAGGAAAATTCTGGTCAATCCTACCAGAACGACCAAGTGCAACGAAACTTCAGTGTTCTTTTCAGAGAAATAGTTCTGGTGCTTTGCTTACTATCTTTTTCTTTAGTTTTGAAAATCCTCTCCAAAAATAGAGGGCGGGATCAATCCTGTGAAGTCACAGATGAGATCCACACTCAACTAACTGTGCTAGGAAGCCCTTTTGCTTGGAGCACATGCACAAGCCATTAATGCT
>JAJGRW010003397.1:0-23106 GCA_025461045.1 Carex parvula
GATTTTTTTTTTTCTCTTTTTGGATACTCTTATTTTTGTAAATAGAATATGACAAAGAAAATATATGTGTGAAACTAGATAAACTTAGGTATTGTATAGAACCTATGTACCAAGAAAATATACTCTTGTTCTCTTTTCATAAATATTGGCAATTTTTTTTTATTTTAAACCATTTTTTTTACCATATTTCATAAATCATACAAAATATGTAAAAATAATAAAATAAAACATTTGGTATTCTACATATCCATTATATAACCAATTTACTGAGCTATTTAGATCAAAGTTTAAAGTTTACGACATGTTTTTGACTTACCGTTATTTTTCAGAAACTTCAATTGCACATTTTCAGACCCTAAACGGAGTTTTTTTTTGGAATTCTGATTGCGCGGGACATTATGTAAAGTAAACCCTAGTTTAACCTCAAAAATCCATATCTCCTCCTCCCAAGTTTTTCAAAAAGTGGTCGAAACGCTCACAGAGTTTCCTACAGAAGTATGGTTGGTCAAAGTTCGATCAAAGTTTGTCACCTCTCAGTTTGAGCTATTTTAGATAGACATTCGGATTTCAAATTGAATGTACGTGATACATATATCTTTGAAATAACTCAAATAATTTTATTTATTTACTATCTTAATGAATTTGGATTCAGATTATATTTGATTCACTGTAAGACCAATATAGGACCAAAATCAAACAAAAGAATATCCAAATAGAGAAAAAAGAATAAAATCATAAAAGGAGTGAGACCAAAATCATTCTTACATACTAACAATCTCTAAAATAATCACAGCCAACTGCCCCACAGTGGAGCGGTTGGACAAAAAGAAAAAGAAAATCGTAGCCGACCGCCTCACAGTGGAGCGGTTGGCTTTGGAAGAGGACAGCCCATAGTGGACGGTCAGGGCATATTTTGAATTTTTGAAAAAGTAAGGGCATATTTGTTATTTTTTTAGGGCATTAGTAAAAAAATCGGAGGTAAGTGTCCTAAATATATTATTTCATTCAAGATTTGAACCAGTATCCTCTAATTCCAAATTAATGGTACTGTTACTGTTACCCAGGTTTGCTAGAGGATCTGATTTGGATTTGGAATGCATCATCGCAGACCAAATGGCAAACTCATTATGAATTGAAGTATCATTACTAGATAAAATTAATAAAATGCTAGCTGGAATCCAAATCCATTTCTAATATTTATGTTTTAACTGATTCAATTGCAGTCAAATTTGATTGGAATCTTATTAAAATTTTGAATCTAGTACACTACTGCATCTGTTTTAAAATTTTTAATTATAGAAAATTTTCAAATAAAAAATTACACGATTAAATTTGATTTTAGTTAAAACTGATAATTATTACAGAATAAAGCCAAATTTCGAACATTAGCATAATAGTAAAAGATAATGTAATAAGGTAATCAATTAATATATAAATATAAGATTGTCAAAATCATACATAAATACAACATTTTTTTTAAAACATACTGGCAATGTTAATTGCTCGTCACACTGCGTCATAGATGTTAATAGCTAGTCACCCTAGCCTCTCGATTTTCATTAACCATAATCGATTACGGTTTCTTGAATTTCTGAGTAGAAACCGGTTAAAACATACTAGTCACCACTATTTCAAACCTACAAATTGGGCAAGTTAAGCTCATCCTCAACCACCGTCGATACATGCTTGGTGAAATGAATGTAAACATACCGGAAGCTTAGCACATTGAGTCATGTCCTTCGTAGCCTTCTTCAAATGAATATGTCACAAGTGCGTGCAACCAGGATCGGATCGAGGGTCCCAAGCTTAGCTAGAAAGGCGCAAGATATATAGGGCTTGTTCGGCAGATTGAAGGGAATGGGAATGAGCTGGGGAATGAAGATTTTAATAGCCAAACACTGTGTGTGTGGAAAAAAAAATTCACTTTGAGTGAATTTTTTTTTTCCCACGAATACAGTGGCAAGCCAAACAGACCGTAAATGGCAGATTTTGTGATCAAGCCAAGCATTTTGATAATCATATAAAGTATGCAACAGGGATGACAAAGAAAGAGAAGTGGCCTGTGGGAAGGGGAAGAAAGATCAATTCGGCAGTTATGCGATCATACCCAATTTTGAATTCCCAGTTTCCATGAATTACTTCGACTGTTAGGTAAGTTCAATTTCCATGAATTTTCTTGGGAAAAATAGACTGGTGGGAACTTTTTCCGATCACTATTCGATAACCCAGTTTTGAATTCCAGTTTAGGTTAATGGTTTATTTTTCTTCCTCACTTCAGGGAAAAAATAAAATGAGTTGGAGCTCCGTTTCTTTTATTTTATTTTTGAACTTATTTAAATTATTTACTTGTGATTGAACCATTTAATAAGCTTGCACCTTTTATTGTACTATTTAATAAGCCTAAAATTTATCAAACCAAACAAAATTAAATATTACAAAAAATCTTAATTAATCTAAATGTGCAATGTTCATAACTTAACAAATAAACCTTCTCAAATTAATTAAGCTAATTTTTAAGTTTTTATTTCGAAGTCTCATGAAATCACCGAACACCTATATTCTAAAACTTTTTCATGTTTTCATGACTTTTTTAACTTAAAAATTAGCAAATTGATATTGATATTTTTATATTTAAAAATGAGGAGGGTTCAAATGTCCCATTGTCTTCATACCCTAATCATGCTTCACATTTTTATTTCCGTTTTGAAAGTCCAATCAGCTAATTTGAAGCTCAACATGATCTCCATATTAAAATGTACTTAGAGATAAATTTTATAGGGATCGACTAACAGTCCCCCCATTCTGTCCCCTAAACGTCTCCCTGATTAACTGATGTGTAAAGTACGATGGGACCACTAACTACATTAACTACTTGAGGGACCGCTTATGATTGAAAAAATTTACAACTGGCGCGCGTATGTATGGATACTTATGCGTGCAAGTATTATCATATAATATATTAAGTATTCATACCTAAGACATCAAGTATTAAAAAAAAAAAAAACTGGACATCAACTTTCTTTTCTCTCTAATTACACACTCATCTTTTACACGTTTTTAGAAGTGGGTTTTTTTCTCCGTTTAATCTCGTTAATATTTCTGACGATATGTGAGGAATTTTGCGAATCTAAAACTACGGACATTTTCTACTAATTTTCTCTTTCAAATGAAATCCATGATGAAGTACTTTTGGATTTTTCGTCGTTCAAGTATTCATAACTCGTTATGTAAGTATTCATATCTCGTCGAGAAAGTATTTCATACATCGTCGTGTATGTATTCATACCTCGTCGAACAAATATCATACCTAAGATACCAAATATTTCTAAAAAAATTGAACATATAAACTTTTTTTTATTTCTCTTATCACACACCCATCTTTTACACGTTTTTAGAGGTGGATTTTTTTTCCATTCAATCTCGCCTATATTTCTAATGAATAGTGAGAAATTTTGCGAATCTAAAATATCAAGTATTCATACCTAAGATATCAAGTATTCATATATAATACATCAAGTATTCATACCTAAGATATCAAGTATTTGAAAAAAAAAAACTGGACACATCACTTACTCATCTTTTACACGTTTTTAAAGGTGGTTTTTTTTTCTCCGTTCGATCTAACCACTATTTTTGACGATCTATGAGGAGTTTTTGCAAATCTAAAACCACGAACGTTTTTTACACAATATTCTCTTTCAAATGAGATCCATGATGACCATACTTTCGAGTGTCTGTCGCACAAGTATTAATTACCTAATCAAGCAAGTATTCATACCTAATAGAACAAGTACTCATAATAGTGGTCCTGCCAGTGGGTATTAACAGTTCGACGGGGACCACTAATGTTAGTTAAAGTTGTTAATTATAATTAACACAGTTAGTTATTGTCAGGGGACGTTTAGGGGACCAAACAGCGGGGGGACAATATAATTACTCAATTTTATATTTATTTATATTATGTTACTATTTTTTTTAAACAGGTACAATCACTGTTTATTAAGAAGATTTGAACCATTGCAATGTTCCTGGGCTTCCGGTCTTTCTGGATGTGAAGAAAACTAATGTTTCCAGTCCTATTCATGTGGAAATACATTAATATAATGCTTTCAAACCCAAAAATAAAAAAAAGGTAAGTTGACCCTGTAATTCAAGAATTTAAGTGTTAAGTTAGGAAACGAGGAAAGGTCATTACGCCACTTGGGTTTGCAAAATTTTATAAGATACGGTAAAGGCGTAAAGCCCATGGCTGCACGTGGGTTCGATGTCCGGTTCTGACGGCGGCAACAGTTGCGGTAGCTCGGTTTCCGTTTAGATGACGATCAAGTCCGTCTAGTATATCAATAATAAATCCTTCACAAGTTTTAGCACAAGAACACATACCGGGACACGGACCACGGACACGGACACGGACACGGGACACGGACACCTATAGGGGCCCAAGCAGACATCCAAGAAGAAAAGGAAACCAAAAATAGATGTCTGAACTCTGAACAGCGACCATGTTTGGTACTTTTTTTCAATTGTATGAAATCAAGAAAAGAATTAAAGAAAATTATGTACAGGTGTTTCGAAAGTAAGGGATTGAGAAAATAAAAGGCAATCAGGCTCTAGCAGTTCCATATGTTCTTTTGTTAAATAGTCATTCAATGCTAATTAATTTTGAAGAATAGACTTTTTCGAATAGACTTTCAGTACCCTCCGAGATTAATTTCAGCGTGGTTGGGTGAGCCTCACTGATAATAAGGGAGTCATCCGCATATTGGATGATTTCCGGTGGCATAAACGCGGGCGGGGGCATCATATGGTCCACATTTTTGATAAATCTGCTGAGGGAGTCAGCAACCAAAATGAATAACATCGGGAAAGCAGGTCACCCTGTCGGAGACCTCTTTTATGTCAAAAGAAGTTAGTGTGTGCACTATTTACCCTAACAGAGGATGAGGAGGAGTTGAGAATTCCCAGTACGCCCGAAATCCAACCCGGTGGAAATCCCCTTTCGGTCAACCTTAAAAAAAAAATTAATTTTGAAGAATTGGCAAGTTCTCTGAACAGCGAATCGTCCGACCAAATTAAATTAACGCCTGGAGGAACTTGTCATGGATGAATTTAACAGAAAACAGAATGAATTATTTAAGGGCATATTGGCATAATGAACTTGTCATGCATGGGCTGCTTGGCTCATTTGGCTTATTAACAACAGTTGGTTATAAAAGTTCAAACTCCCTGTAAAATATGAAAATTGGAATAAACTCCCATGTAATACTTAAATTTTACTCAAAAATAGCATGACCGACCTCTTAATATATTAACCAAAATGTATAATTTGAACATTTCAAGATGATCCTAGTGAGCCAATTAATCTATCTATAATATATCAGATTTATAATGGACCATTTGATCTGTAATAAATTAGTTATGGTTTCCAATAAGACTTATTCACAAACTTAATTTCCATTATTTCTTTTTTTTCAGTTCTGTGTCAGTGGAGGTTGTATCTTCTATCACTTCATTGTGTAGTACAAGTTCTACAATAAATATGTGATTTAATCCATTTTTTTAAGAAAGCGTCTTAATGCAGCCCAAGCTTGATTGAAACGGAAATGAATCTCTGGTACATCATTCAAGTTTCCAGTAATATACCCAAAAAAGACAGAATTGGGTGAGCCCAGAGCGGTTTTACCACGGAAAAGGAAAACACATATCTGTTGTTATTCATGAGACCTAACCTCATATCTGTCTAGCAAATTTGAACTCCAATATAGCTATACATGGATATATCGGCCGATGCCGTACCACCAAAATAGTGAAATACCATGGGTATCCCTAGGAAGCTCTCAAAGATTTCGCTGACAAAGATACTGTTTGTGAGTGGTTCAGATTGTGAAATTAATCAATGATTTAATCATAATTTTTCTTTAAATGACAAACATGTTTTCTGACAGACCAAGTTACTACAACTGAGTCATAGCCAATTTAAGGATAACATAAACATACTGCATCTCTCTATGTAGAACTGTAAACAGAGAGAGAGAGAGAGCTAATTGAAGAAAGAATCTTTATTTCATTTGATTTCTATCTTACTGTTACAAGAGGGGGATTACACCTCTATTTAAGGACTAATCTTTATTTGCCTCTAATTACATATTTGCCACTAACTAATCTAACAGATTAGTTATGGTCTTTGCTCCTAATTACATTATTGTCCTTGTACTCTATTAAGAACCATTTTTCCAAAGCAGCCAACCAATTCTCCAATCTATTAACCCTAGCTAACCAGCTTTGTTTCAGATACAATAGCTGATCGACACAGCAGAACTATCAAAATTTTATATTCAGCAGCAGCACAAACCAGTACCAGTCAAGGAGGTTTGTACCAGTCTAATAGTACTCTTGGTGAGCAATCAGCATTAGAAATGAAGTTGATGGTAGACTTTTTGTTGGCCACTTACGAATGAGATCCGCTGTCTTAGCTACATAACGAAGGCCAAATACATAAACTATGGACTTAATTTTTTTCTCAAAAAATTTTTATGGACCTAATTTTTATGAGGGGACTTTTTTCTCATTAATACAATTTCTCAACTGTTCCCAGAGATGCAATCGATTAAGTTTCATACTAGTTTGAAACCTGATCTGTTACGGATTAAACTTTCAACCTGCTTATCTGAGACCAACTATTCCTTAACTTCGTTTACTACCGCACTTAGTCAACCAAGCTACATTGATCCTCAAACTTAACACCTCAAATGGACCAAAACTACACGTGGTTTTTCCTACATGAGAATTTCATGAAGACTCAGCGTGACCCAAGTCTGAATTTTAATCTTTTTTGTTCTCTAGCTTACTTCTCCTTCAATTTTGCAAATTAATGGACCCACTATAGATCTCTTGTTTATATCTCCTTCATAAATCATAATAAAAATACTTACACTATAAAAAAATATCAAAATTAAACTACTGCTGCAATATGCCTGACCGTGGATGATTCAGCTGCCTTTTGATTGATGTTAGACCTACAAATGGGGCATGTCTTGTGCTCTCGTAACCACGGGTTGATGCACTTCTCATGGAAGAAATGGGAACAAAACTGCAAACTTCACCACCAGCTCGCCTTGCTGCAACTGGCCCAAGCACACAACACAATCCTCTTCCTCCGCTCTTCCTTCTTTCTGGTACACATATGTTTCAAGGGAACCAATGCACGAATTACGTACCAGGTTTGTGTGAGGCGGTTCACGTGGTTCAGGAGGAATCAGTCCAGCTGCAATCATGCTCTGTGTAAGGACTGGCAGGGGATCAGGGTCTCTTGGCCGATGCCTCTGAATATCCCGATACTTACTTCTTGAAACAGAGATAACAAAAGTCATCATCGGTAAGAATCCAACGAACAGAATTATTAAAACTGACCATGCCGAGCTATGAAAATGGTCTCGGTACTGGATGAATATGAATATGAGCCATACGACGCATGACGAACACCAGAACTTCTGAGTTACTGTCCAATTATCGTCCATAATTTTGCTGATTCCAGAATAATTTGAAAGTGCACAGTATTGAAAAGATCAATCCTGCTTGATAGTTGGATGGAGAATTGGGGATAAAATATGGGTAAGCATGAAATGTCTACTAGCTAGCTAGGTATTTCTAAGGAAGACGAGTCCTAGGTAGACGAATTTGGTGGATGATATTCCAAGTATGAAATGTCTACTAGCTAGCTCAAGTACAATGAAAGTGCCATGGGAGGTTTTTCTTCCAATTGAGAAAGTCAAAGATAAGCACCTTACTTTGTTTTTGTTTAACAGATTTCGTTGTGTTCGCCGAAAAATTATTGGCTGTTTTATCTTGCGGACATGGGAATTTCCTTGTCAACCAAGCGAACCAATTATTGGCTGTTTTTGTTGAGAGAATTATTGGATGATTTATTTACTTACTAGCCGGTTGTTGATTAGAATTTTTTTAATTTGTTCTTTGTTCATTGATGAAGCATTGAAGCTTAGAGCATCTCCATTCCAGCAAATGTTAGTAATTAATTTAAATCACGTCACTGAGAGTTAACAATTAACGGGATTCATAATTTCTAAATCACTCTATCTCAGAAATTTAATTAGAGTTACTTTTAAAGCAAACTTGCTAATTTAAAAAACTGTGGTACATTCCAGCAATTATATTAGCAATTAACACATCAGATTAGCAATTTAATAAAAATCACCGTTGTAGATGCTCTAAAAGAGTTGATTTTAAAACAAACTTGCTAATTTAAAATCAGTGGTACATCCCAGCAATTATATTAGTAATTAACACATCAAATTAGTAATTTAAAAGAAATTACCGTTATAAATGCTCTTATTTGATTTTTTATATACCGACGGTCTAAAACTTGCGTTCTCAACAAATAAATATTTATTAGGTTTAGAATCCACGTCACTGATGTCTCAGCTATATATATTATATAGTTAACAATAGGTATATAATATGATAAACAATTATATATCTTACCTAGCTACTGAATCTATGCATATTCCGAGATATTTTTGTTGTTTAATCCTACGAATGAATAGGAACTCTTTGACTACCTGCCAGTTGCCAGTTGCCAAGCGCCGTGCTCAACTCAACTTCCTGTTAGAAACTTTTGTATATTTCTGCTAGAAAATATTTTATTTGGAAAAAAAATCTAAAACGGGCCGGGATAAGTTTCGGCCTGTGACCGAGTCTGGTCCGTGTACCCATAGTCCATTTCCAGACTTCTGGATTAATTTTTCTCGACGAAAGGAACGGACCACCAGATCTGTGGATTTTAAATTCACAAGTCGCCGTGGAAAAATTCGTGATGTCCGCGCCAGAAAAAAAAAACAAAAAAAAGATGAAAAAAAAAGGGTCTGATATGGGGACCAGAGTTGAGATGGTCCCTCTACATTTGTTGAAAAGATATTTTACAAGTTGCTCCATCCTTGTGGCATTTTATTCTCTCTCAACAAAGCCTGATGCCTCTCCACAAAATTTAGGTTTTTTTTTTTTTTTTTTTAAAAAGACACAAATTTTGGTTTTATTTGAACGATATCTTTTAGATAAAGATAAGGAGTCTGGCTAGTATGACATCAGTGTTATTTTATTCTATATAACACAAACTTCAAAACCTATCGAATTGACTTCAAATGGTGAATCCAAACCGTTCAAACCGATCTATTTCAATAGTTGTGCGTTTACTTGCAAAATTTATAATTTTTCGTATTTATTTAGTATCAAGTCAAGCGGTCAAATGTGTGAGTTTTTAAGTTAATTTTAATGCATTCATTTTTCAATATTTTTTACCACTTGATTTGATACTAAAAATAACTAGAAAATATAAATTTTTTGGATGTAAACGCATTACTAATAAAGTAAATCGGTTTGAACGGTTTGAATTAGTCGTTTGAAGTATATCCAATTAATTTTGTAGTTGGTATCATATGACACTGATGTCATACTAGCCGGACTAAAAAATAGGAGTCATTTTTTTCTTACTTTAATTTCGAACTCACATCATCCAATCAGAAAGCGTTGTTCTTAACTATTAAACTAAAAGTTGGTTCTCAGTTTTAATTAAACGGCTTGTTTTAAACATAGCATGACATTCACAACAATGGGTGAAAAATATATATACAAAATTTCTTTCATCAAGAAAAAAAAAAATATTGTCCTCTTTTGTGAGAAAATAAATATATTGTTAATGATCAACAATTATAACTAGTTCGCCAGTCGCATCCTTCCTAGCACTATCCCGGCATATCGGACAGGTGTAATTCCGGCGCAGCCACTGGTCGATGCACGTCGGGTGATACAAATGGAAGCATCTAGGAAGCTGCTTCACCTGTTCCCCTTCCTCAAAGGCAGTAAGGCAGATTGTGCATTGCATGCTTTCACTCGTCTCTTGTTTCTCATAGCCGAACGTGGGGAGTCTAGCTATTGCGGCTGGATGCAGTGCTATCCTCGGCGGTTCATGCACCACAGGCGGCGTTATCCTCTGTCCATTTGATTGGCCTGGAATTGCTGAGCCATTATTCAAAGCAGGATTGACTCCGATAATTGGTTCGCGAAGGTGATCTCTATAATCAAGAATTAGAGCTATGAGTAGGAGAGCTACCATGGGTGACTACAGGAAATATTACAGGAGCCATCAAGAAGATGTACATGTAGATAAACATGCCTAACACTGCAAACACCGCGGTGCCAACTGTGCTGACAACCCAGCCAACGCAACACGATGCAACACACCAGAATGCCGGGTTGAAATAGTCATCGAGGATTGTCAGTGGCATTGTTCAAGTCCGGCGGCGGCTCTCTTGCTCTTCAATTATTTGCTCTTTTCTTGGATTACAATTGATCTAAATTATCCTTATTGTTGAAGTAGTGGATTTTGCTGCTGAGAAAGCTAGTGTCCATGGCAACTTGATTTCTTATTGGAGATAAGTTAGGGGAAAGAAGGCAAAATGTTTTTAGTTAATATTTGGTTTATAAATATGTTGTTTTTGTGGTGCTATTTTTACAGGAGATGGATAAATATCTAAAAAATCTACCGAGTGGTGCTTATATTTAGCAATACAACTTGGTTTTCTGATTTGAAAGTATTTTTAGATTGCTCAAATATAGCTTGAGCTAATAACAACTTATGGACGGTTATTCTTTCATTCGCTGATTAGTACGGATATGATATATATATATATGAGTAGAACTAGGGTGCTCCTAAGCTCACCAAGCCCTTCCGTGAGCGCGACTCTAAAACCTATCAAATTGACTTCAAACGACATTTTCAAACCGTTAGATGTTCAATCTATATTAAAATGTGCTTGGAGACCAAATTTTAAATTTTTTGGAATTTTTTACTATTTATTAAGATGGTTTGAAAATCGCTATTTTTATTAAAATTCTGCACCATTGGAAAACAGCGATTTTCAAACCATCTTAATAAATAGTAAAAAAATTCCAAAAAATGTAAAATTTGGTCTCCAAGCACATTTTAATATAGATTGAACATCTAACGGTTTGAAAATGTCGTTTGAAGTCAATTCGATAGGTTTTAGAGTCGCGCTCACGAAGGGCTTGGTGAGCTTAGGAGCACCCTAGTTCTACTCTCTCTATATATATATAGGACAGTGCTACGGTGCTATGCATAGCATAGAGGCCTCCGTGCTACGGCTCAATTTTTTAGTTTTCAAAATCCTAACGGTCGATCCGAACCATTCAACATGATCTCCATATGAATATGTACTTGCAAACCAAATTTTACATTTTTTAGAATTTTTTTACTATTTATTAAGCCACTTTAAAAAAACACTAATTTGTACACAACAGTAAACTTTTCTGGACCATTGGATCAGCGATTTTCAAAGTGGCTTAATAGTAAAAAAATTCTAAAAATGTAAAATTTGGTTTGCAAGTACAGATTCATATGGAGATCATGTTGAACGGTTCGGATCGACCGTTAGGATTTTGAAAACTCAAAAATTGAGACGGAGGGGCTCTATGCTACGTGTAGCATATTAGCAAATCATATATATATATATATATATATATATATATATATATATATATATATATATATATATGTTTTGCTAATATGCTACACGTAGCATAGAGCCCCTCCGTCTCAATTTTTTGAGTTTTCAAAATCCTAACGTCGATCCGAACCGTTCAACATGATCTCCATATGAATCTGTACTTGCAAACCAAATTTTACATTTTTTAGAATTTTTTTACTATTTATTAAGCCACTTTGAAAATCGCTGATCCAATGGTCCAGAAAAGTTTACTGTTGTGTACAAATTAGTGTTTTTTTAAAGTGGCTTAATAAATAGTAAAAAAATTCTAAAAAATGTAAAATTTGGTTTGCAAGTACATATTCATAGGAGATCATGTTAATGGTTCGGATCGACCGTTAGGATTTTGAAACTCAAAAAGTGAGCCGTAGCACGGAGGCCTCTATGCTATGCATAGCACCGTAGCACTGTCCTATATATATATATAGAGAGAGTAGAACTAGGGTGCTCCTAAGCTCACCAAGCCCTTCGTGAGCGCGACTCTAAAACCTATCGAATTGACTTCAAACGACATTGTTCAAACCGTTAGATGTTCAATCTATATTAAATGTGCTTGGAGACCAAATTTTACATTTTTTGAAATTTTTTACTATTTGTTAAGATGGTTGAAATCGCTGTTTTCCAATGGTGGCAGAATTTTAATAACAACAGCGATTTTTCAAACCATCTTAATAAATAGTAAAAAATTCCAAAAAATGTAAAATTTGGTCTCCAAGCAAATTTTAATATAGATTGAACATCTAACGGTTTGAAATGTCGTTTGAAGTCAATTTGATAGGTTTTAGAGTCGCGCTCACGGAAGGCTTGGTGAGCTTAGGAGCACCCTAGTTCTACTCATATATATATATTCATATCACGTACTAATCAGCGAATGAAGAATAACCGTCCATAAGTTGTTATTAGCTCAAGCTATATTGAGCAATCTAAAAATCTTTCAAATCAGAAAACCAAGTTGTATTGCTAAATATAAGCACCACTCGGTAGATTTTTTAGATATTTATCCATCTCCTGTAAAAATAGCACCACAAAAACAACATAGTTTATAAACCAAATATTAACTAAAAACATTTTGCCTTCTTTCCCCTAACTTATCTCCAATAAGAAATCAAGTTGCCATGGACACCTAGCTTTCTCAGCAGCAAAATCCACTACTTCAACAATAAGGATAATTAGATCAAATGTAATCCAAGAAAAGAGCAAATAATTGAAGAGCAAGAGAGCCGCCGCCGGACTTGAACAATGCCACTGACAATCCTCGATGACTATTTCAACCCGGCATTCTGGTGTGTTGCATCCTGTTGCGTTGGCTGGGTTGTCAGCACAGTTGGCACCGCGGTGTTTGCAGTGTTAGGCATGTTTATCTACATGTACATCTTCTTGATGGCTCCTGTAATATTTCCTGTAGTCACCATGGTAGCTCTCCTACTCATAGCTCTAATTCTTGATTATAGAGATCACCGTCGCGAACCAATTATCGGAGTCAATCCTGCTTTGAATAATGGCTCAGCAATTCCAGGCCAACCAAATGGACAGAGGATAACGCCGCCTGTGGTGCATGAACCGCCGAGGATAGCACTGCATCCAGCCGCAATAGCTAGACTCCCCACGTTCGGCTATGAGAAACAAGAGACGAGTGAAAGCATGCAATGCACAATCTGCCTTACTGCCTTTGAGGAAGGGGAACAGGTGAAGCAGCTTCCTAGATGCTTCCATTTGTATCACCCGACGTGCATCGACCAGTGGCTGCGCCGGAATTACACCTGTCCGATATGCCGGATAGTGCTAGGAAGGATGCGACTGGCGAACTAGTAATAATTGTTGATCATTAACAATATATTTATTTTCTCACAAAAGAGGACAATATTTTTTTTTTTCTTGATGAAAGAAATTTTGTATATATATTTTTCACCCATTGTTGTGAATGTCATGCTATGTTTAAAACAAGCCGTTTAATTAAAACTGAGAACCAACTTTTAGTTTAATAGTTAAGAACAACGCTTTCTGATTGGATGATGTGGGTTCGAAATTAAAGTAAGAAAAAAATGACTCATATCTTTGAGTCCGGCTAGTATGACATCGGTGTCATATCATACCAACTACAAAATTAATTGGATATATACTTCAAACGACTAATTAATTCAAACCGTTCAAACCAATTTACTTTATTAGTAATGTGTTTACATCCAAAAAATTTATATTTTCTAGTTATTTTTAGTATCAAATCAAGTGGTAAAAAATATTGAAAAATGAATGCATTCAAAATTAACTTACAAAACTCACACATTTGACAACTTGACTTGATACTACAATAAATACGAAAATTATAAATTTTGCAAGTAAACGCACAACTATTGAAATAGATCGGTTTGAACGGTTTGGAGTCACCATTTGAAGTCAATTCGATAGGTTTTGAAGTTGGTGTTATATAGAATGAAATAACACTGATGTCATACTAGCCAGACTCCTTATCTTATCTAAAAGATATCGTTCAAATAAAACCAAAATTTGTGTCTTTTTTAAAAAAAAAAAAAAAAAAACCTAAATTTTGTGGAGAGGCATCAGGCTTTGTTGAGAGAGAATAAAATGCCACAAGGATGGAGCAACCTGTAAAATATCTTTTCAACAAATGTAGAGGGACCATCTCAACTCTGGTCCCCATATCAGACCCTTTTTTTTCAGCTTTTTTGTTTTTTTTTTTCTGGCGCGGACATCACGAATTTTTCCACGGCGACTTGTGAATTTAAAATCCACAGATCTGGTGGTCCGTTCCTTTCGTCGAGAAAAATTAATCAGAAGTCTGGAAATGGACTATGGGTACACGGACCAGACTCGGTCACAGGCCGAAACTTATCCCGGCCCGTTTTAGATTTTTTTTCCAAATAAAATATTTCTAGCAGAAATATACAAAAGTTTCTTATTACAGGAAGTTGAGTTGAGCACGGCGCTTGGCAACTGGCAGGTAGTCAAAGAGTTCCTATTCATTCGTAGGATTAAACAACAAAAATATCTCGGAATATGCATAGATTCAGTAGCTAGGTAAGATATATAATTGTTTATTATATTATATACCTATTATTAACTATATAATATATATAGCTGAGACATCACTGACGTGGATTCTAAACCTAATAAATATTTATTTGTTGAGAACGCAAGTTTTAGACCGTTGGTATATAAAACATTCAATAAGAACATTTTCAACGTTGATTTCTTTTAAATTGCTAATTTGACGTGTTAATTGCTAATATAATTGCTGGATGTACCACAGATTTTAAATTAGCAAGTTTGCTTTAAAAACAACTCTTTAGAGCATCTACAACGGTGATTTTTATTAAATTGCTAATCTGATGTGTTAATTGCTAATATAATTGCTGGAATGTACCACAGTTTTTAAATTAGCAAGTTTGCTTTAAAAGTAACTCTAATTAAATTTCTGAGATAGAGTGATTTAGAAATTATGAATCCCGTTAATTGTTAAACTCAGTGACGTGATTTAAATTAATTGCTAAACATTTGCTGGAATGGAGATGCTCTAAGCTTCAATGCTTCATCAATGAACAAAGAACAAATTAAAAAAATTCTAATCAACAACCGGCTAGTAAGTAAATAAATCATCCAATAATTCTCTCAACAAAAACAGCCAATAATTGGTTCGCTTGGTTGACAAGGAAATTCCCATGTCCGCAAGATAAAACAGCCAATAATTTTTCGGCGAACACAACGAAATCTGTTAAACAAAAACAAAGTAAGGTGCTTATCTTTGACTTTCTCAATTGGAAGAAAAACCTCCCATGGCACTTTCATTGTACTTGAGCTAGCTAGTAGACATTTCATACTTGGAATATCATCCACCAAATTCGTCTACCTAGGACTCGTCTTCCTTAGAAAATACCTAGCTAGCTAGTAGACATTTCATGCTTACCCATATTTTATCCCCAATTCTCCATCCAACTATCAAGCAGGATTGATCTTTTCAATACTGTGCACTTTCAAATTATTCTGGAATCAGCAAAATTATGGACGATAATTGGACAGTAACTCAGAAGTTTTGGTGTTCGTCATGCATCGTATGGCTCATATTCATATTCATCCAGTACCGACACCATTTTCATAGCTCGGCATGGTCAGTTTTAATAATTCTGTTCGTTGGATTCTTACCGATGATGACTTTTGTTATCTCTGTTTCAAGAAGTAAGTATCGGGATATTCAGAGGCATCGGCCAAGAGACCCTGATCCTCTGCCAGTCCTTACACAGAGCATGATTGCAGCTGGACTGATTCCTCCTGAACCACGTGAACCGCCTCACACAAACCTGGTACGTAATTCGTGCATTGGTTCCCTTGAAACATATGTGTACCAGAAAGAAGGAAGAGCGGAGGAAGAGGATTGTGTTGTGTGCTTGGGCCAGTTGCAGCAAGGCGAGCTGGTGGTGAAGTTGCAGTTTTGTTCCCATTTCTTCCATGAGAAGTGCATCAACCCGTGGTTACGAGAGCACAAGACATGCCCCATTTGTAGGTCTAACATCAATCAAAAGGCAGCTGAATCATCCACGGTCAGGCATATTGCAGCAGTAGTTTAATTTTGATATTTTTTTATAGTGTAAGTATTTTTATTATGATTTATGAAGGAGATATAAACAAGAGATCTATAGTGGGTCCATTAATTTGCAAAATTGAAGGAGAAGTAAGCTAGAGAACAAAAAAGATTAAAATTCAGACTTGGGTCACGCTGAGTCTTCATGAAATTCTCATGTAGGAAAAACCACGTGTAGTTTTGGTCCATTTGAGGTGTTAAGTTTGAGGATCAATGTAGCTTGGTTGACTAAGTGCGGTAGTAAACGAAGTTAAGGAATAGTTGGTCTCAGATAAGCAGGTTGAAAGTTTAATCCGTAACAGATCAGGTTTCAAACTAGTATGAAACTTAATCAATTGCATCTCTAGGAACAGTTGAGAAATTGTATTAATGAGAAAAAAGTCCCCTCATAAAAATTAGGTCCATAAAAATTTTTTGAGAAAAAAATTAAGTCCATAGTTTATGTATTTGGCCTTCGTTATGTAGCTAAGACAGCGGATCTCATTCGTAAGTGGCCAACAAAAAGTCTACCATCAACTTCAATTTCTAATGCTGATGCTCACCAAGAGTACTATTAGACTGGTACAAACCTCCTTGACTGGTACTGGTTTGTGCTGCTGCTGAATATAAAATTTTGATAGTTCTGCTGTGTCGATCAGCTATTGTATCTGAAACAAAGCTGGTTAGCTAGGGTTAATAGATTGGAGAATTGGTTGGCTGCTTTGGAAAAATGGTTCTTAATAGAGTACAAGGACAATAATGTAATTAGGAGCAAAGACCATAACTAATCTGTTAGATTAGTTAGTGGCAAATATGTAATTAGAGGCAAATAAAGATTAGTCCTTAAATAGAGGTGTAATCCCCTCTTGTAACAGTAAGATAGAAATCAAATGAAATAAAGATTCTTTCTTCAATTAGCTCTCTCTCTCTCTCTGTTTACAGTTCTACATAGAGAGATGCAGTATGTTTATGTTATCCTTAAATTGGCTATGACTCAGTTGTAGTAACTTGGTCTGTCAGAAAACATGTTGTCATTTAAAAGAAAAATTATGATTAAATCATTGATTAATTTCACAATCTGAACCACTCACAAACAGTATCTTTGTCAGCGAAATCTTTGAGAGCTTCCTAGGGATACCCATGGTATTTCACTATTTTGGTGGTACGGCATCGGCCGATATATCCGTGTATAGCTATATTGGAGTTCAAATTTGCTAGACAGATATGAGGTTAGGTCTCATGAATAACAACAGATATGTGTTTTCCTTTTCCGTGGTAAAACCGCTCTGGGCTCACCCAATTCTGTCTTTTTTGGGTATATTACTGGAAACTTGAATGATGTACCAGAGATTCATTTCCGTTTCAATCAAGCTTGGGCTGCATTAAGACGCTTTCTTAAAAAAATGGATTAAATCACATATTTATTGTAGAACTTGTACTACACAATGAAGTGATAGAAGATACAACCTCCACTGACACAGAACTGAAAAAAAAGAAATAATGGAAATTAAGTTTGTGAATAAGTCTTATTGGAAACCATAACTAATTTATTACAGATCAAATGGTCCATTATAAATCTGATATATTATAGATAGATTAATTGGCTCACTAGGATCATCTTGAAATGTTCAAATTATACATTTTGGTTAATATATTAAGAGGTCGGTCATGCTATTTTTGAGTAAAATTTAAGTATTACATGGGAGTTTATTCCAATTTTCATATTTTACAGGGAGTTTGAACTTTTATAACCAACTGTTGTTAATAAGCCAAATGAGCCAAGCAGCCCATGCATGACAAGTTCATTATGCCAATATGCCCTTAAATAATTCATTCTGTTTTCTGTTAAATTCATCCATGACAAGTTCCTCCAGGCGTTAATTTAATTTGGTCGGACGATTCGCTGTTCAGAGAACTTGCCAATTCTTCAAAATTAATTTTTTTTTTAAGGTTGACCGAAAGGGGATTTCCACCGGGTTGGATTTCGGGCGTACTGGGAATTCTCAACTCCTCCTCATCCTCTGTTAGGGTAAATAGTGCACACACTAACTTCTTTTGACATAAAAGAGGTCTCCGACAGGGTGACCTGCTTTCCCGATGTTATTCATTTTGGTTGCTGACTCCCTCAGCAGATTTATCAAAAATGTGGACCATATGATGCCCCCGCCCGCGTTTATGCCACCGGAAATCATCCAATATGCGGATGACTCCCTTATTATCAGTGAGGCTCACCCAACCACGCTGAAATTAATCTCGGAGGTACTGAAAGTCTATTCGAAAAAGTCTATTCTTCAAAATTAATTAGCATTGAATGACTATTTAACAAAAGAACATATGGAACTGCTAGAGCCTGATTGCCTTTTATTTTCTCAATCCCTTACTTTCGAAACACCTGTACATAATTTTCTTTAATTCTTTTCTTGATTTCATACAATTGAAAAAAAGTACCAAACATGGTCGACTGTTCAGAGTTCAGACATCTATTTTTGGTTTCCTTTTCTTCTTGGATGTCTGCTTTGGCCCCTATAGGTGTCCGTGTCCGTGTCCGTGTCCGTGTCCGTGTCCGTGTCCGTGTCCGTGTCCCGGTATGTGTTCTTGTGCTAAAACTTGTGATAGGATTTATTATTGATATACTAGACGGACTTGATCGTCATCTAAACGGAAACCGAGCTACCGCAACTGTTGCCGCCGTCAGAACCGGACATCGAACCCACGTGCAGCCATGGGCTTTACCGTATCTTATAAAATTTTGCAAACCCAAGTGGCGTAATGACCTTTCCTCGGTTTCCTAACTTAACACTTAAATCTTGAATTACAGGGTCAACTCACCTTTTTTTTTTTGGGCTGAAAGCATTATATTAATGTATTTCCACATGAATAGGACCGGAAACATTGTTTTCTTCACATCCAGAAAGACCGGAAGCCCAGGAACATTTGCATGGTTCAAATCTTCTTAAAAACAGTGATGTTGTACCTGTTTAAAAAAAATAGTAACATAATATAAATAAATATAAAATTGAGTAATTATATTGTCCCCCGCTGTTTGGTCCCCTAAACGTCCCCTGACAATAACTAACTGTGTTAATTATTAATTAACAACTTTAACTAACAGTTAGTGGTCCCCGTCGAACTGTTAATACCCACTGGCAGGACCACTATTATGAGTACTTGTTCTATTAGGTATGAATACTTGCTTGATTAGGTATTAATACTTGTGCGACAGACAACTCGAAAGTATGTCATCATGGATCTCATTTGAAAGAGAATATTGTGTAAAAAACGTTCGTGGTTTTAGATTTGCAAAACTCCTCATAGATCGTCAAAAATAGTGGTTAGATCGAACGGAGAAAAAAAAACCACCTTAAAAACGTGTAAAAGATGAGTAAGTGATGTGTCCAGTTTTTTTTTTTTAAATACTTGATATCTTAGGTATGAATACTTGATGTATTATATATGAATACTTGATATCTTAGATATGAATACTTGATGTTTTAGATTCGCAAAATTTCTCACAGGTCATTAGAAATATAGGCGAGATTGAATGGAAAAAAAATCCACCTCTAAAAACGTGTAAAAGATGGGTGTGTGATAAGAGAAATAAAAAAAAGTTTATATGTTCAATTTTTTTAGAAATATTTGGTATCTTAGGTATGAATATTTGTTCGACGAGGTATGAATACGTACACGACGATGTATGAAATACTTTCTCGACGAGATATGAATACTTACATGACGAGTTATGAATACTTGAACGACGAAAATCCGAAAGTACTTCATCATGGATCTCATTTGAAAGAGAAAATTACGTAGAAAATGTCCGTAGTTTTAGATTCGCAAAATTCCTCACAGATCGTCAGAAATATTAACGAGATTAAACGGAGAAAAAAAAACCCACTTCTAAAAACGTGTAAAAGATGAGTGTGTAATTAGAGAGAAAAGAAAGTTGATGTCCATTTTTTTTTTTTAATACTTGATGTCTTAGGTATGAATACTTAATATATTATATGATAATACTTGCACGCATAAGTATCCATACATACGCGCGCCAGTTGTAAATTTTTTCAATCATAAGCGGTCTCTCAAGTAGTTAATGTAGTTAGTGGTCCCCATCGTACTTTACACATCAGTTAATCAGAGAGACGTTTAGAGGACAGAATGGGGCAGACGGTTAGTCGATCCCTATAAAATTTTATCTCTAAGTACATTTAATATGGAGATCATGTTGAGCTTCAAATTAGCTGATTGGACTTTCAAAACGGAAATAAAAATGTGAAGCATGATTAGGGTATGAAGACAATGGGACATTTGAACCCTCCTCATTTTTAAATATAAAAATATCAATATCAATTTGCTAATTTTTAAGTTAAAAAAGTCATGAAAACATGAAAAAGTTTTAGAATATAGGTGTTCGGTGATTTCATGAGACTTCGAAATAAAAACTTAAAAATTAGCTTAATTAATTTGAGAAGGTTTATTTGTTAAGTTATGAACATTGCACATTTAGATTAATTAAGATTTTTTGTAATATTTAATTTTGTTTGGTTTGATAAATTTTAGGCTTATTAAATAGTACAATAAAAGGTGCAAGCTTATTAAATGGTTCAATCACAAGTAAATAATTTAAATAAGTTCAAAAATAAAATAAAAGAAACGGAGCTCCAACTCATTTTATTTTTTCCCTGAAGTGAGGAAGAAAAATAAACCATTAACCTAAACTGGAATTCAAAACTGGGTTATCGAATAGTGATCGGAAAAAGTTCCCACCAGTCTATTTTTCCCAAGAAAATTCATGGAAATTGAACTTACCTAACAGTCGAAGTAATTCATGGAAACTGGGAATTCAAAATTGGGTATGATCGCATAACTGCCGAATTGATCTTTCTTCCCCTTCCCACAGGCCACTTCTCTTTCTTTGTCATCCCTGTTGCATACTTTATATGATTATCAAAATGCTTGGCTTGATCACAAAATCTGCCATTTACGGTCTGTTTGGCTTGCCACTGTATTCGTGGGAAAAAAAAAATTCACTCAAAGTGAATTTTTTTTTCCACACACACAGTGTTTGGCTATTAAAATCTTCATTCCCCAGCTCATTCCCATTCCCTTCAATCTGCCGAACAAGCCCTATATATCTTGCGCCTTTCTAGCTAAGCTTGGGACCCTCGATCCGATCCTGGTTGCACGCACTTGTGACATATTCATTTGAAGAAGGCTACGAAGGACATGACTCAATGTGCTAAGCTTCCGGTATGTTTACATTCATTTCACCAAGCATGTATCGACGGTGGTTGAGGATGAGCTTAACTTGCCCAATTTGTAGGTTTGAAATAGTGGTGACTAGTATGTTTTAACCGGTTTCTACTCAGAAATTCAAGAAACCGTAATCGATTATGGTTAATGAAAATCGAGAGGCTAGGGTGACTAGCTATTAACATCTATGACGCAGTGTGACGAGCAATTAACATTGCCAGTATGTTTTAAAAAAAATGTTGTATTTATGTATGATTTTGACAATCTTATATTTATATATTAATTGATTACCTTATTACATTATCTTTTACTATTATGCTAATGTTCGAAATTTGGCTTTATTCTGTAATAATTATCAGTTTTAACTAAAATCAAATTTAATCGTGTAATTTTTTATTTGAAAATTTTCTATAATTAAAAATTTTAAAACAGATGCAGTAGTGTACTAGATTCAAAATTTTAATAAGATTCCAATCAAATTTGACTGCAATTGAATCAGTTAAAACATAAATATTAGAAATGGATTTGGATTCCAGCTAGCATTTTATTAATTTTATCTAGTAATGATACTTCAATTCATAATGAGTTTGCCATTTGGTCTGCGATGATGCATTCCAAATCCAAATCAGATCCTCTAGCAAACCTGGGTAACAGTAACAGTACCATTAATTTGGAATTAGAGGATACTGGTTCAAATCTTGAATGAAATAATATATTTAGGACACTTACCTCCGATTTTTTTACTAATGCCCTAAAAAAATAACAAATATGCCCTTACTTTTTCAAAAATTCAAAATATGCCCTGACCGTCCACTATGGGCTGTCCTCTTCCAAAGCCAACCGCTCCACTGTGAGGCGGTCGGCTACGATTTTCTTTTTCTTTTTGTCCAACCGCTCCACTGTGGGGCAGTTGGCTGTGATTATTTTAGAGATTGTTAGTATGTAAGAATGATTTTGGTCTCACTCCTTTTATGATTTTATTCTTTTTTCTCTATTTGGATATTCTTTTGTTTGATTTTGGTCCTATATTGGTCTTACAGTGAATCAAATATAATCTGAATCCAAATTCATTAAGATAGTAAATAAATAAAATTATTTGAGTTATTTCAAAGATATATGTATCACGTACATTCAATTTGAAATCCGAATGTCTATCTAAAATAGCTCAAACTGAGAGGTGACAAACTTTGATCGAACTTTGACCAACCATACTTCTGTAGGAAACTCTGTGAGCGTTTCGACCACTTTTTGAAAAACTTGGGAGGAGGAGATATGGATTTTTGAGGTTAAACTAGGGTTTACTTTACATAATGTCCCGCGCAATCAGAATTCCAAAAAAAAACTCCGTTTAGGGTCTGAAAATGTGCAATTGAAGTTTCTGAAAAATAACGGTAAGTCAAAAACATGTCGTAAACTTTAAACTTTGATCTAAATAGCTCAGTAAATTGGTTATATAATGGATATGTAGAATACCAAATGTTTTATTTTATTATTTTTACATATTTTGTATGATTTATGAAATATGGTAAAAAAAATGGTTTAAAATAAAAAAAAATTGCCAATATTTATGAAAAGAGAACAAGAGTATATTTTCTTGGTACATAGGTTCTATACAATACCTAAGTTTATCTAGTTTCACACATATATTTTCTTTGTCATATTCTATTTACAAAAATAAGAGTATCCAAAAAGAGAAAAAAAAAAATC
>JAJGRW010003398.1:0-24308 GCA_025461045.1 Carex parvula
CACATCATTGGTACAAAAATTTTGTTGATACAACTTGTTTATATGTTTCATTGTTTCTTAGATAAGGCGTGCAGCCAAAGAAGATAGAGATGTGATGGAGAAAGGTGCCAAAGCATTTGTTTCCTTCGTTCGGCTTACAAGGAGCATCATTGTTCTTATATTTTAGGTTGGTATTTGTAAAGCAAGTCAATTTTTCTCAAATTATCCTTTATTTTGGATTATCAAGTGTCAACTGATATTTTTTTAAAATTTTTCCTTGGTAAAGGTGGAAGAAACTAGAGGTAGGGAAATTAGCAATGGGATATGGGTTGCTACAAATCCCATTGATGAAGGAGGTTAAGCACTATTCTCTCTCTACAATGGTTTCTGTAGAATTGATGATCTTGACCTAACTCTCATCAAGTACAAGTAAGTCTTACTTTCTTTGATTGGAATATTGCTTTGGAAATATATTTTTAATGTCACCATATTTTAAAAGATGTGTGTTTGCAATAAAAAACCAGCAGAAGTTAGATGAGGGGAACTTCTGTTTCATTTTGTAATTGATATGAGCAGGTGTGGGATACTTTTATTTTTATATTCATTGACAGTCCTTCACATAATAACGAAAAGGAAAATGAACCTCAAAGCAACTAGAATTTTCCATGTCATATGAATTTTGTCATTGTTCTCCAGAAAATGTAGGTTTGGAGTTATATTGTCTTCCTTCTTATTATTGTTTCTAATGCAGAGATAAAGCCCGAGAGAAGCAAAAACAAAAGGCATTGAGAAGAAAGAAAAGGGGCGAGACAAGTCATGATACAAAGCCCGAAAAAACCAAGAAGGACCGAGACGGCAATGATGCAAACCCCCACGAGGAAGAAAACTGGGAGGCAACGAAAGGCAATACAAAGCAAAGAGGACTATGAGGAGCTTGAACAAGAATACCGTCTCCTAAAAAAATTGAAAAAAGGGCAATAGATGAGGAAGAGTATGAGAGGGCAATGGGGTTTGGGGGAGAGATGGAAGAAGACGGGGGACAAAGTGATGATGACAATATTAGTGAAAATTGTAAAAGGAAAGAAAAATAAAAGGTGAAGAAAAACTTGAAGCAAAGAGGGGGTCGTGGAAAAGCCATTCAAAGAGTGCTATGCAAGGAAATGAGTTGGAAGTTTGTAATTACTTTCCATCATTAATTCAGCAGAAACTCTGTTGCCTGTATTTTTTAGTGGACCATATTCTTTTAGCAGAAACTTGTTTCTTTTTTACAACCAAGTCCCAAAAAGTTACAGTATTTCACTATGAATTGCAGGTCAACACCATATGTTGCAAGACTGTAGGTTTAGAAGATTGTACTATTGTAGTGCCATCGTAGTTTTTTTTTTTTGGTGGGGTGTGGGGTATTCTTCTTCTATGTATTTACCCAAAATTTACGTCTAACATGGTAGGTTTACCATGACAGCACTTTATGTCACTCGTTTCTTTGTAGTTTTGGTCAGACGTAAATTTTATATTGATTCTATGTAGTTTTACTAGGTTATAATGCTTTGCGTGTAAAATGGTTAGTTTTTTTTGCGAATTTGAGGGAGAAAATTTGAATAGGGAAAAATGAATGCTTGTTTTTAAAACAATTGAACTTTCTTTAGTTAACATATTGAAGTAGTTATTTAAACTTATTTATATTGAAGTAGTTCTTGAAATATTGAAGTAGTTTTTTAAACTTATTTATTTTAAAACTGCACGGCGTGAAATTGCCGATTTGGGGGGAGTTACCTTCGCGGACGGAAGGTTTACATGAAGAAGAAAAAGAATTGGGCAGAAGGGTCAGGCGACAAGGTCAAGCACCATTTCAATTCAAACCTCATTGTCTGACAGCGTGGAACCCAGGAAACAGGAACCAACCAAGGGCAGAGCGAGACTGGAACAAGACTGGAGAGGAACACTGGAGAAAGGCAGTGAGGGAACCGCTCACTGACAAGCGCAAGTACTTAGTTAGAGGTTGTTAGACCATGTCACCGCTTTCCGCTGATGTGGTGCCTCGTGAATAAACCGCACTATTTTCTTTACCAAATTATCTACTTTATTTTACAATCTCATCGTCTATATAAAAGGCTTGTACTCCTGTGGAGTTGTATCGAAGATTTTTCTATAAAATTGGCGAATTGCCCCTTTTGGCATTTGAAGTTCTTATTCTGTCAATTTCTCTTCTTTATCCAAAATTACCAAAATTTACTTCTTCTCTTCTATTAAACTTGATTGATTCAGCAACGAGATTTAGGCTCGTTGCAAAAACATTCTAGACAAAACAAAAATGAACTTTGTTTCTAGTTTAATAGTCAACAGTATAACAGTGGAACGTATAGAAATAAATAAACTTTGGTGTATATAGGCGAGCACAACTAGCTTATAACACACGCTAGTTGTTTAAGAGATCAATACGTTAGCCAACAATGTAGTGACTTCTTATAACTTCAAATATTTGCTGGTTGACAGACCATATGATCATGATGGGAGAAAAAAGTATGTAGGGACTAGGGAGAATTCGCATCCTCTGCGGTAACGGAACATGCGTTAGTAGATCTGGACCATCTGATTGAGATCTGCACTAGTATGAAAGGGCCCTGTCCCCGTGCATCATAGGTGTGGACCGGATTGGCTCCGATCTTGATCTGACGGCTGAGATGCATTAAACTCAAAATATTCTCTTTTGAGCTAATGCAGAAGATGCGTTAAGGTGCTTATATAACACATACCTTCTTGTGCTTTACACTCTTATCTTCATTTTCAAGGTTCAAACAGTCAATCCAAACCGTCCAAAATGATCTCCATATTAAAATGTTCTTGAAAATGTTCTTGAAGGCCAAATTCTACATTTTTTGGAGTTTATTTACTATTTGTTTAGAAATTAATTTTATATTTTTTGGAGTTCATTTACTATTTGTTTAGAAATTTTGAAAATCATTTTTTTTCAAAAAATTCTGAAGCATTAAAAAAGAACAATTTTCAAAAATTCTAAAAAGATAGTAAAAAAAACTCTAACAAATGCAAAATTTGATCTGTAAGCACATTTCAATATGGATATCATGTTGAGCGGTTCGGATCGACTATTTGAATCTCATAGTGGCATGAAAGAGCGTAAAGCACTATGAACCGAAATTTTTATTAATATTAAAAACAAATTCAAAATTTAACAATCTGCACTCGTTTTTCGGATTATTTCCGATTCTACCCAATCCGGAAAATAATTTTCTGGATTCGGGCTTACTTTCCGGAGAATAACTCTCCGGATCCAAAGATTCACTTTCGGAGAATTATTCTTCGGATTTGAGTTTTTTTTAATTAAACAAAAAATGTTATGATTTATTTATTTATTGTATTAAAATATTAGAAATATTTTATATATTTCTTTGAAAATAGATGGAATACTATATAACTTGATTTATTAGAAAGTGCGACAAATAATCCGGATCAATATTTTTCAAGGCAGATATTTTGTGGCTGTAAGAAAAATTAAAATATTTCTTTGTGTTATTGAAAAAAAAAAAAAATATTTTAGATCTCAGTTATTGATCCCACTTCAAAAGTCACTTCTGAGTAAATAAAGAAAATGATCTTTCTAGTACATTTAAATTCTAAGATATTGTATCTGAACTTTTTTTTATAAGAAATCATTTCATCTTACAAAAGTAAGAGAAAATTCTTATTTTTTAAAAAATAGAAGGACCACAATATTTTATGTATTTATCTAGAAATGACTTTTGAACCAGAATCAATAACTCAGATTTAAAACATTTTTATTTTTTTCAATAACACACAAAGAAATATTTTAATTTTTCTTACAACCGCAAAAAATCCGGCCTGAAAAATGTTGATCCGGGTTATCTATCGCAGTCTTTCTAATAAATCAAATTATATAGTCTTTCATCTATTTAAAAAAATATAAAATATTTCTAATATTTTAATACAAAAAATAAATTATAACATTTTATGTTTAATTAAAAAAACACAAATCCGATTGGAGACAGATTTCTAAGAATTATTCTTCGGATTGGAGACAGATTTCAAATTTTACCGAATTTGTGTAGAATGTTAAATTTTATATTTTTAATATTAATAAAAATTTCGGCACTATGAAGGTTCAAACAGCCCATCCCAATTTAGAAGGGAAATCATTATCTCATATCGTGCATTAAAATTATATCATAACGGTGCGCTTATATTTGATTAACTGTTAACGGACATGATTTTAAGAAGATCATTTGGCTACGTGGAATTGTTTACAGCCACTCTTCTTATTATTTCTACTCTTAGTTATTTTTTAGTTTATCTAACCAGCAAATGTGGCGTGAACTGCATCTTTTGAAGTAGAACGTTACTGTATGCGGCTAATTGCTTTTACTATAAAGTTGCTAAACCCTAAACCCTAATCTCATTAATAAAATATTCTTTCTGAAAAACATGATATAAGAAGCATATTTAAAAAAAAAGATTTAAATTAGAGATAAAAAAATATGTGTTCTCCTGATGTGACTTGATTAAAGGCGTCCAACGTAAACAATATATTATTAGTAGAAGATTTATAAGTTAATTTTAATACATTTATTTTTTTTAATTATCATGTTTTGATTATTTGACTTATATAAATTAATTTGAAAAATAAAATTTTTTGTATATAAACACATCTTCATAAAATAGATCAATTGTAATGATATGTATTTGTCATTTAAAATGAATCAAATAAATACATTCACCAAAAAAGTTAATTGAGTATTAAGAGCACTCTAAGTAAATCAATCAAATAAATACATTCACCAAAAAGTTAACTGAGTATTAAGAGCACTCTAAGTTTACTCGTATATAATTATATGAGGAGGGTTGGAATGCCTCATGTACTTCTCGCCTTATCATGTTTCATATTTTCTATCTTCGTTTTTGAAGTTCAAACAGTCAATCTGAACCACTCAACATGATTTCCATATTAAAATGTGTTTGGGGTCCAAATTTATATTTTCTAAAAAATGTTTACTGTTTTTTTAGAGGTATATTATTTGTAAAAAAAAATTAAAGCAATATATCTTAGTTTTGAAAAAAAAGATACTTTTTTATTCATTGTTGATAAAAAAAATATTTACAAGTGCGCATTATGAGGCATGAAATAACGGAAATAAATCTGCTATTGTTCTTGAGAAATAACAGGAACCTGTTATTATGATTCCAACAGTTTATATTTTTCTATATTCAAATTTTAAAGAAAAGTCTTCTTTATGCACGAATCTCAATCAATATCAACAGCTTGAATTGGAATAACAGGTTTATGTTATTCCTCAAGAATAACAATAGATTTATTTCCAAAACGGAAAAAAAATCTGTGGGACAATTAGCAAAGCAACTGTTGATAGTATTCCTTCTCTTGCACCTTATTTGGATGGAGAGTACATGGAGAGAATGGAAAGAAAATGAAGGGAGGGAATGAAAAGAAAAAAACAATTTTTCTCGAATTGTGTTTGGTTAACAAAATTATGTCGGAGATGAAGGGTACATGAGTGAAAGGTTTAATTTTGCATGATTATAATCAATATAATTGATTTCCCTCTCCATTTGAGGTGTAACAGGTGGAACGAAAATTTGTTGAAAATATTTTCAGAAAAAATAACACAAATGTTCAACTCTATATCTTACCTATATAATTCTTATCCAAGTTTATTTGTCACAAAGCTACAACAGCCACCAAATTTCTAATTAACCTTATAAATTTTAATTAACCAAACAATAAATAAGACAGAAAGAAAAATTAAATTTATTTTCTCCCATTAATCATCCAAACACAAAAAAATTATATATGTTAATTCTCCTTTCTATTCCGTTTCATTCCCTTCCATTCTTCACCCCCTTTCCTTACTCTATTCTCCATCCAAACAACGTGTTAAGCAGTTAAGGTACCGTCCGATCCCGATACACGGCACAGATTAATCTACCCAGTTTATGTCTGTCAGTCTGTTTCCCGTTGACTGGTATGAGATATCACAAACGTCCAATTCTAATCAGACGGCACGGATGTAGAAAGCAAACCTTAGTCTATTAAGATTATAGAACAGCAGAACCGACACCACGGATATCATCCTTAATCTTTCTCGCCGCTTGCGCCGTTCTTTCGTTCTTCTTCTAACTAATTCGCTCCTCTTTCTCTCTAAACCCTAATTCTCTCTTTCTCTTTCTTTGAACCCTAAATTAAATCCATGTCGGGAGGTTACGATCGTGGCGGCGGATACGACAACCGAGGTTAGTAATAGGATGCAGTACTTCTTTACTGTTGTTTGCGTCTTCTAGCCTTAAGTTTCTGCTAGATCTGAAGTCGGAATTAGCAAGCACTTAAAAATTAGAATCTACTTCATCTTTTTGGCAATGATCTGTTAAACTCTATTTATTAGAGCTGGGAAATTATTATCTGGAGTCCTTGGAACTTTGGCGTTCTATATAACCCTACCATTATCTAGAACCCTAATCTTTCGAGGTAGATTTTGTGTTATTATTCTGGTGACCCATTTGCCCTATTATCCAAAATTGGATCACCTAATGATTCATAACCAGCAACTTATTTGGAAATTGTAAAAATCTATAGGGGGAGGTGGCCGTGGAGGTGGTTCTGGTGGATATGGTGGCGGAGGCCGTGGGGGCCGCGGTGGTGGTGGCGGTGGAAGAGGAGGAGGCGGCGGTGGCCGTGGGCCTGGTGGTCCGGGCCGTGATGGGGACTGGCTTTGCCCCGATCCCAAGTCTTTCTCTCTCTCTCTAACACATCTATTTGCATTTTATTATTCCCCTTGTTTTGCTGTTTGATTAAAAGAGCTTTTGAATTTGTATGTGAAATACAATCCATATATTTTTTCTTTCAAAGCATGGTATTTAGATAATGGCCAGTGTGCTGAAGTCTCTGCTGTTAATTACTGTTATATTGAGGTTTAACCACCAGTATTTATTCTCCAAACTGATGCTTCCCAAAAAATTTTGAAATAAACAGATCAGGTTGGTACTCAATTAGTATATGTTAGCAATTTGAGATGACCTCCTTGCTTTGATCTGATACTGTTATTATCCTTGCGTTAGTTGTGCAAACGTGAACTTCGCAAGGAGGACAGAGTGCAACAAATGTGGGACACCTAATCCAGCTGGGGCAAATAGAGGTAACACAGGAGGCCGTGGAGATGGTGGTTACAATAGATCTGGCGGAGGCAGTGGATATAACCGTGGTGGACCTGGTGGCGGTGATGGTTATAACAAAGGAGGTATTTTGAATAAAGTGACACAACAGATACTCATTCTTGACAAACGACTCCAATTATATAGGCCATGTTATTTTATACTATATTCATTCACTGTGTGCTGGGATATATCAGTACTACCTATTTATTATGGTACTGTGGAGGTGGTCTTCCATTAATAATGGGGACTGGTTGACATGCAGGTTACTTTTTGCAAAAATATTAAACTACAAATTGTGGCCTTCAATTAATTGAAAGATATTTTACTTAATTGTAATTTTCCTACTACTTTAATGGGCTCAAGTATTTGAGACTAAAAGCGATGGAGAATAATCCACAAACTGGTGCGAGCAAGTTGGTACCTACCAAGATTATGAGTGTTCACTAAAGCTTTTGTGTTGCAGGCAGAGACTATAATTCTGGTGGTGGTGGCCGTGGTCGAGATGGTGCTGGGGGTGGTGACCGTGGTCGTGGCGGCGGCGGCGGCGGCTACAACAGAGACAGAGATGGTGGTTATAATAATAGAGAGAATAGGGATGGTGGTTACAGTAATAGAGACGACGGAAATACTGGAGGTGGCTATAATAACAGAGATGCTACAGGTGGTTATGATGGTGGGTATGGTGGTTATGCGGGACAGGAGGATAATTATGCACAAGTTCCACCGCCAGCTCATCAGTATGGAGAACCTGCTGGCAATTATAACATCCCCAATGCGAATGCTTATGGAGGTAACAATGGCTATGATAATGCTTACGGGGTGCAGTCTGGGGGATATGAAGGGGGACCTGAATCTTATCCACCGAGTTATGGTGCACCAACGCCTATTGCCAACAACAGTAACAACTATGGGGCACCATCTCGTGGTCGTGATGGGGGCTATGGTGAGGGGAGTGCCACTGGTGGTGTCTATCGTGATAGCAGGAGCCGTGGTGGCAGCAGCGGAGCCCAGGAGGAGGCCCCAGTGAAAATTAAGCAGTGTGATGAGAATTGTGGTGACACCTGTGATAACTCGAGGATTTATATCTCCAATTTGCCCCCTGATGTTTCTATTGATGAGTTGCAAGAACTTTTTGGCGGTATTGGTCTGGTAAAGGATTACACATTTGATTTTTTTTTGTTCTTTTTCTAAATCATCTTCTATCGTTATCTTCCAGTGGAGTGTTTCAACAATGTTTTCTTTATGCCAAAGATTGTGGTCTCTGTTTTTTTTTTTATGATTAATTAAGGATCACAAGGAAGGAATATTAAAGAAAAAACATTTCAGTTTTATCCCTCGCTTAAATTAGAATGCCCAATAACTACATGAAATAGATGCAAGCAGTTGTGATTATGTGTAATTGACTTGCAATTTGTCACTTTTTATTTACAAATCATAAAAAATTAATTCTTTCCTTTTTTACTTTGGTTGAAATGTTCAGGTGGGGAGAATCAAGCAGAAGAGAGGATATAAGGATCAGTGGCCATATAATATTAAAATTTACACTGACGACAATGGGAAAAATAAAGGTGATGCTTGTCTTGCTTATGAAGATCCCTCTGCTGCTCATTCTGCCAGTGGTTTTTACAACAGTATGCTCTCTCAGTCTCTCTTTCTCTTTATCAGATTTACACAATTTCATACTATTTCTTGTTTTTTAGAAAAAGACGGCACTTTTGATAGTTGATACATCTTGAATATTCTTTTTTGGTTGCAGACTACGATTTGAGAGGGTTCAAAATAAATGTCACAATGGCCGAGAAATCTGCTCCAAAACCTCAATCCTCTTATTCCCATGGGTATTACTCTTGGTCATGTACTTATTATTGTTATCATTGTGATGACAAGAAAAAACATCATTAATAGATTGTTAAATATCGTTGTTGTTTTAAAATGAAAAAAATATCATTGTGATCCCCTCGGAAACAAAAAATTGGTGCACTTTTCATCAGGACTGGAAATACCTCTTGTACCATTATCGAACTTGAACAACTGGTCTTATTTTTCTGAAGCTCACAATTTGTCATGTTCTCATAAGGTACAAGAGGTAGTTTTCATTTCTTGTTGTTATGTATTTGCAATTGTGATTTTTGTCTTGTTGTTATTTGTGATTATTAGGCGTGGTGGTCATGGTGGCTATGGTGGAGGAGGTGGCGGTGATAGGAGGAGAGACAATTACCGTGACAGTGGTGGACCTGACCGGCACCATGGGGGTGGTCAACGCTCAAGACCTTACTAAATCCTAGAAAATCTGATACCTACTTGCTCTTTGCAATAGTGTGTACTTGAATCCTAATTCTCTTGTATGTCTCTTCCATAGACATGCCTAAAGGTAGGTTTATACTTCATCCTATAATTCCTCCCTTTAGTGCTACTAGATCTTTCGATAGTATGCATTAGTAGCAAAACCCAAGTTGGATGGCTGTATGGTCTGTATGCTATTTTATTTCTATGGAGATTATTGAAGTCGTATGGTCTTTTGTTTTTCTCTTTTTCTTGCTTTGTTTTTCGTAGAGTGGCTGCTGGATGTAAACTACTACCAATATTTGCTAGCTTTGCTGTGGTAGGTTTTGAGATTATTATATATTCAGGTGAGTGCTTGAATTTATTTGCTTTTATGGACTTAAAAAAGTTATCTTAATATAATTTTGAAAAATATTATCTAATTCTTCTCTTTGCAACATGATTGGCAAGCGGGTGGGACCTAATATAGCTACCTTTGCATCTGGATCAAGATACGAGGTAGGTTAAGACCCTGAGGGTTATAGAAAATATAGGTAGGTTGAGTAATGTTAATTGGGTTAGTTTCAAATGGGTTTTAAATTAGGATTGCTTATTTTTTGGTTCTTGAAATTGATTTCTTCTTCCATCAATGGGGTTAATTTCAATTAAGAATGTATAAAGCAATATGTTGCACAGACAGATGCAAGTGTTGGGTATGATGCAACATGGTACAACACATCAGCTTTTATTTAATTTATATTGGGATGTGCATGAGTGTTGTGTTTGGACCCATACACTATGTTTCGGATTATGGGCAAGGCATGACTTCTGTAAGTGTCAATATATACAATAGGCAACGAACTAGTGATTTCCATGGTGGTTTTGTAACATAGTGAGTTAAATTAATATAGTTGGAAAGAGTTCAGTTTCTTAAAAAGTTTAGCCTGTGTTTTGTTAGCTCGAAAGCTGTCAAATTTCATGTCAATATGTTGTTTCTAACTTTTATGGCCAATTAGAATTGTCAGTACTTCTCTTGAAACATTTTTATGAGTGTTACTATCTGCAAATGCTAGTTCTGTATTAAAACATTCTGTCTTAGAGTCATGGATAAATTTGATGTGCATAATTTTGTGTCCCGAGTTATCATTTTGGACTTTCAAGTTGTCTTTGTAAATATTGATCCCGAAGTAATGAACTTAGGTGTCATTAATTAGGCGGAACAGTACTTTTTTTATTTCTTGGTCTTGTATGGGAAATGTCACTGTTGTTCTCATCTATTGGGCAGCCATTTTGAGAAATGGAGCTGAGTGCAGCAACATTTGATCTAAGCATCCGGCCTTTTTGGTTTTCTTGCTAATTGGCCGTACCATCACAGCCCCTCGGCTTTATGAACGTGTCCAGTGACTTCTAATGGAGACCATGTTTTGTTATTCTTAAGATATTTTGAAAATGTATTAAAAAAAATAGATGTGTACTATATGAAAAGATTAAAAAGTGATAAATTGAAGAAGTTCAGATGGTTAAAATTGCACTTTAATATAATTGAGCCTGATAATTGTCCTTCAAATCAATCTCTGAGTGCGCTTTTCAAGTATTTAATTATAACTTTCATTTTCAGTGCTCATATCCAAACATTTAAAGTTTTATTTATAATCTTTTACAATTCTACTCACAAGCATTTAATATATGGAAGCATTTAAATTATAAATCAGAGTAATTTTAACTCGTAACTATTTTTGTCTTCAAGCTAAAAAAAAAAAAATTTCTTTCACCCATTCTTTTTTTTCTCTCGGATCATTTTCATCTATTTTTTTGATGATTCGTGATGAATTTTGCGAATCTAAAAATACAAACGTTTTACTCGATTTTATCTTTCGAATGAGATCCATGAAGAAATACTTTATAATTTTTTTTTTTCAAGTTGTTGTTTTTATTTTATTTTTCGAAAGTAAAGCCCATGAGAACTTTAAACAGTTGTATACAGAGGTTTAAATGTGTGGTACTATATGATCTATATCAGATGTTTAAACGCTTGAACATAGTAGTTTAAATGGTGATATTAGAGGTTTAAATGGTTGTAAACTGAGATTTAAAATTTGAAAATTTGAAGTACTCATGGGCTTTATTTAAAAAAAAAACGACTTCAAAATAACTCAAAAGTATTTCTTCATGGATCTCATTTGAAAGAGAAAATTGAGTAGAAAACGTTCGTATTTTTAGATTCATAAAATTCATCACGGATTGTCAGAAAAATAGACGAAAATGATCTGAGAAACATAAAAAAAAAGAGTGGGTAAAAAAATTATTTTCTTTTTTGGCTTAAAGCCGTAGTTAGTAGTTAAAACTACACAGATTTAGAATTTAAATATTTACAAATAGGGGTTTAAATGCTTACGACTAGCATTGTAAAATGTTATAAACAAAATTTTAAAAACTTGAATATGAGCGCTGGAAATGACAGTTAGACAAAATAAGAAAATATTTTCTATTAAACTAGTTGGGGGGGCGCACTCGGGTATTATGGCTCGGAGGGCCAGAACATTGCTCTAATATAAATGAAGCAATTTTTAAAATTGTGCTGGGTTAATATGATTAACGGACAGTATACCTTTTTTGAGTTTCTAATCAAGAGCTCCAGCTCCCTAAATGTAATCAACAAATTTTATTCCTTAGTTTCTCAATTATAACCGAATTTGGAGGGCATGGCGAGTCGGCGATCAATTTTGTTGATCACTAAATCTAATTTTGCATTTTATATATTCAGCCCTTGCTTTCTCAGTATAGTCTTTAAAGAGATACTTTTCGACTGAGTAATGCACTTTCTTAAAATAATTTTCCTGTCTTAATTATACAACAAATGTGGCCGTCTATATGAACCGCACCTGCAATAGTTGATTAAGTACTGTAATTAATAGTTCAGGTTCTCTAAATCATGTCATTACAGCAAACAGGGCCATTTGCAACTGCAAAACAGCCACCAATAATAGCAAGACGGTCGCAATGGTCTTTTCCAACAGTATGATGGCAATTTCCTATATCCATAGAAATATAGAATGGTCACAGTTGCGACTACTACAGACGGTGATAGACAGTCATATAGTGTCGTGATGACGCCATCATGATCGCAGATGATGTCGTAAAAGTTGCAGAAAGTGTTTCTGTGAAGAATTTGGCCAATCGCAAATGTCTTTTTACTGATGTCACTTTGAGAAACTATTTACATGATCACTAATTTTAGTGTGTTGATTTTACAATTTGAATTTTGAAAGAAACATAATTATAATTATTTCACCCCCAAAATTAGTCTCTGACATTAATGCAAACTATCTATAGCAAAACCTATAATACTCTTTTATTACAACTCATTTTTCGTTAGAAATTCTTTTGTATTACAAATCATATACTTACATGATATAGATCATACAAAAACCTTTCCCTCGCTTTCTCTCTCTCCTCTCTCTCTCACACCAAATATTCAGAACATATTTGGATATTAATTTTCATTGAGAGTTGTTCAATGCGACAATGCCTTTTCAAATAAATTTCCACCTGTTTTCCAACCCAACTTTTAATAAATTCACATGTATCCTGCGAAATACTAACACATATTTTTTGAACTAATAATAAATTCACATGAATCAGCAATTGTTATATTATATGTCACAAAACTTGGTTAGAACTAATAATAAAAATAATGCTTCTCGTCAAGATGCAAATTATATTCAAGGCAAAATTTTCACTTGTTTGAAGTAATAACACCTCTTATTAGTCCCTAATCTGATCTACAACAAAAGCTTACAAGCCTTCATGTATTCAATTAACTTGACCAAAATGCCCCCGAAATTTTGTTGCTTGCGGATCTTATTTTGAAGTCATGTGACTTTAAACATGACCAAGAGCAAGATGTCCTAGTTTAAGTGTTGTTGTTCATAAATAATAGTAGGAGATAGAACCTATTATTTTTGTAATTGGCAGTGTTAATCCTTATTTCTAGTTGTACAGCATCAAATAAATACTCATTTCGGTCAGCCTAATTTGGTGACTATTTCTGGCAACTATTTAGGAAAAAAAAGCTGCCAGACTGGTAAAAGAGAATTTACCTTCTTGTCAAAGTTCTAAGAATTTAATTGCTATTTTTCATTAACAATCTTGACAAAATTGTCCTTGCATAATTTAGAAAGAATAGTTGAAACTAGAAAAGGAAATTAGTCATGACATATTAGTCACGTCACGTTTTTTCTTCATTAGTTGCAATTAGAGAATGCACCTTCCTGTCATATTTTTTCTTCACGTTTTTACTTTTCTAAATTCGAGGTCAAGTTTTTCAACTTCAGATATGTAAAAAACCCATTAATTAAGATCCAAAAATAGTGATATTCTACCTATCTAAAAAAATAGTAAAAAAATTTAAAAAATCTGAAATTTGGTCTCCAAATATATTTTAATATGGAGATCATGTTGAACAGTTCGGATGACTATTTGGACCTTAAAAATGGAGATATGAGTGTGAAGTAAAGTAAAACGTGGCATTTACTTCATGAGGCACAATAGCCCAACTCTATACAAAGGATCTCCAACCGAGTTTCATTTTGCCCCTTGCTTTATTTGTTTTTCCTACTTATTTCATGCATATTAATATAAAGCAGAAGTTTCGTAAGTGCTCCACAAAACCTCAAATGAAGCATTTCTAAATCTCTGACATGGCTTAAAAAACGAATCAAACCAACCTAGAGCTTTTACGTCAAACTTACAAAGAAAGAACATAAAACCTGCACAACTATTGTTTAACAGGTTTCAAAGTACTGGGTCTTACCATGAAGATAACAGGAAATACAACCTTTTCAAATTAGAGTTAGTACAAGGATTGCAATTTTAAAATTTAGGCACAAATAAATTTGAGGCTAATAAACGTGAAGCTGGGTTTAGTTGACCATAAATTGTGACAATTAAGGTTGAGGTGATTAATTGGCTATTTAAACCTGTACTCAACTAATCTCTGACTCTATTGTACGCTACCACCACTGAATAAAAATTCCAAACCGCCATGATCTTCGATGAAATTTCAATTCAAGAAAAATTTAATTACATGCCTGATCTTCTTACATTCATATTTCGTCAAACTTCAATTTCCTATTAAGTATCACATCATCCAATCTGTTCCCCCCCTTTACATTTCAAAAATTGAATTCGTACTGTCAGTTTTCTAGTAAACGGTCTCCATTAAATAAACATAAGAAACAGATGCAATAATCCACTCTCAGACCTTATAATAAAGGAAATACATATAAATTCAATACAAGAATTGAATGCAAATTATATTGATTAAAAAACAAAAACAAAAGAGAAACTTCCCTCTTAATACACTCCAAAATATTTACCACATCACATCAAAAACAAGACTCAATCAAAGGACCCACCAGGCAATAAGAGAAAGTGAACCAACAAAAGCCACTCTCATAACAGACTGATCTATTGCGTGTCTAGTTGCAGAGTTAGTTGTAGTGTCTGTATCATCACTTGCAGCTGGTGCATCTGACGTGGGCTTCGACTTATCCTTCTTCGCTGCAGCAGGAGCTGGGGCTGGCGCTGGTGGGTGGGACCCGAAAATGCTTAGAGGAAGCAGTACTTGGTTGACCTGGTACACTGCCAGCTGTCCATCAGAGTATACTGTATTGTCGACTGTTGCATTCACCACTCCAGTTGATACATTCACCTGATTGTCTGTCATGGTTATTGCCACATCAGATATGGAATATTTCGTAGATTAAATCAAGTATTGTTAAGGTGATGTTAAATTTATATGGAAAGAATATGTGAACACTAAACTAAAGTATTTGATGCTCAACAGAATGAGCGCGAACAAGGCTAAGATAGAAGTCATAGAACTTATAGTAGTTGTTCAAAGAAAAAAGAGAGATAGAACTTAAAGTAAAGGATCCTACTGTGCTTACTTTCTAATTGTATTTTAGTGAACTTCGTATTATGGACAATGCTTTTTTTTTTTTTAATTAATTTGGTGAACTAATAGATGGTCATGAGGTTATTTTATTACTTTAAAGTAACAATGCTTGTTATAAATGTTTTTGGCATATTAACTATGTTGTTGTTTTTCTTTTTTTGCAATGCACTTACTTGCCGCAGTCACATTTAGGGGGTACTCGCCATTCTCTGAATTTCCTGCTTGTGTCCTGAGAGGATTGCTGACAGTCTCAAAATTTGAAACTGTCAAGTAATTAGGTATGACATGAAATTGAATAAGAGACACTTTCTCTTGATCACTGAGGGAATTCAGGGTCCCGGCAGGGAGAGAATTGAATGCATTGTCGGTCGGTGCGAAGATGGTTAGACCGGAATTCGAGTTGTTGAGCTGGTTGTTTATTTGGTCAGCGACTTGAGTTGATTTCATTAAACGGAGTAATGTTGTGTATTGGCCACCTTTTGCTAAGATTGCAGTGATGTTTGGTGGCCCTGCAGGACCCGGTGCGGCAGCTGTCTGAGCAGAGGTAAGGTTAAGGATGAGTAAAAGAAGAGAGAAAAGGAGAAAAGTGGCGAGATAACCTTTAGTCATGGTTGTAGCTAAATTTGAATGCTCAAAAGGTGTGCTGCTATTGTTTAGTTAAATGCTAGCTACAAGGTGGAGTGATGAGGCTTTGTATAAAAGAGGGAAAAAGGGATGGTGAGTTGAAGAGTGTGTGAGATTAGGGATTTTATTGTGGAAATAGAGTGAGAAAGGTGGGTGGAGAGGGCATTTCATGCACCAAACTTGAATAAGGTGGTAACAACTAGATTGCTTGGCAAGGCAGCAAAAACAGTGAGAAATACATTATATTATTGTTCTGTTTTCTTGATTAGTGGGTCGGGTTGGAGTATACTGGACCGCTCCAAACAAGTACTATTTGTCTATTTCCATTACAACTGCAAAATCGAATTACGAGGCTCAGGTTTATACATCATGTTTATGATTCATATTTCTAAGAAGAAAAATTGGATTTGTTAAAAAATGGGTTTCGGGTAAAACTCCATCACGGGTCTATTATTAATTTCAGACTAAATGAGGTCATGAACTGGGCGCAAATGTCCCTTTCTCTCTGAATGAAATTATTGCAAGATTAAACCTTACTCTTCTTGAGATTTTATATATTCAGACAAATAGATGACAGATGCTTTTTGATGCAACCTGTGAAACATCATTGTCCCATAACGTGTTTCAGTTTAACTATTTCTAGGCACTTATTTATGCCAAATGCAAGTTTGTATTCAATTTCATTCGAATTTTCACCTTTAACATGTACAAAAGTTTTCCATCCTATATACTTCCGTAATTAGCGTGAGAACGATCATTTTTTTAATTCTGGGAACCTGGCATTTCACTCTTAGAAGTTTTTCTGAGGTACTATAATTTCACACGTTCCACCTGATTTGATACTACATGATACATCTACATGACACAGTAAGAGAAAAAAAAAAATTGAAAAGGGGACAAATGGTGGTGGGTCTTCTCTCCTAAAGCATATATATGTAATTATATTGGCTAGAGCCTTGTTGAATATACTCTTTTCAACCTTACCACTTTTATACTGTTACCATTCTGGGCTAAAAGAAAAGTAAAGAGAGATCCTTTTATCAAGATTTCAACACTCTTTACTAACCGAAATTTTTATTTATAACATTTTAAGAAAATAAATTAATAAAATAACCATTGTTTCTGGTCAATTTCAAATCTAACACGGCCGCAGAATGCCAGAGCGGACCCATATTGGGGGGGCCGCAGAATGCCAGAGCGGACCCTTATATGGGTCCGCAGAATGCCGGAGCAGTCCCATGGGCCGCAGAATGCCGCAGCGGTCCCTTTATTTTTATTTTAGAAATACGAAATTGTAATTTGTTAAGGTTATTTAATTTGTTAAGGTTATTTAGTTTCGAATGTGGTTTAAATTGATTTTTAGTCGTATCGTATTTTAGATATGTCGTTCGTTTGAAATATTTCAGATATTTTAGATATGTGGTTTCTTTGAAATTCTTTTGTGTACTCTGAGATAATGAAATCAACAACAAAATAAATAAATAACAACAAAATCAAACAAACAAGAAACTAATCAACGAAATAAATAAGTATCTGACAAAACATCTACCAATACTACAAATAAGAATCTACCTAACAGTACAATAAATGAAAATCTACGGCTCTGGACTAAACACCGTCCTCGCCTTCTTCTTCCTAAACCCCCGACCCCGCCTGCATAGTGGCGTCTCGTAAGTATCTGCGGAGGATGCTGAGTCGGCTGCCTGGACATCCGTAGACTGAACCGGCTCCTGGCGAACCTCCTCAATCTCGGATGCCTGCTGGACCCCAGGACCAAAAACTGTGGTCTGTCCAGACTCAGCCTGAGTGAATAAAAACGCCTGTCTGGCAATGGGGTCACCGTGGAGGGAAGGGTGAGGTACCTGCTGTGAGAACTGGCAAGGGAACGGCGGGATGGGCTCTGTCTGAACATAACCTGGCTGATAGGCAGGAGGTGCTGTCTGAGTGGGACTGTAACCCGGGGAATACAGTCCATCTCCCTCTGTGCCATACTCAGTGGAGATATTGAACTGGAACGGGTCCTCCTCCTCGTCTCCACCCTGTAGTAGCTTACAAATTAAATAATGTATTGAATAAGAAAAAAAATCACAGTTATGTATTTAATTTAAATTATACCTCGGCAGGCATCCTAGACTGGGATCCCATGGCCTCATGTGCTGCTCGGCGCATCAACTCGGCACCTCGGTCGAACGCCTGACCGACCGTCTCAGCATCATGGAGGGGTGCAAACACGTCCTCATCACCAGTGTAGGGGACATAAACATCGGGCTCGTCAGATATGTCGTCGACCGCATCAACACCGCCCAAGCCAGCGCACCTCAGTAGTGAGTCGAGGCACGCCCTGTACCCACACTGGCACACCGCGGGTACGTTGTGCTTGAGGATGACCTTCCCGAGCCTCTTCCATCCCCTGGTGACGGCCATCGTAGCCCCTATGACGCAACTCTTGACAAGATATAATGCCTGAAAATTGAAAAAATTATGAAGAAGTTGTACAATTGTAAATATTAATAGTTTTGAATTTGAAACTTCAAATTAAAAATACCGTGGCTGCGAGAGGTGCGCCGGCGGGGATAATACCGTGGATCCGTCCTCTACGATCCCTCGGCTTCGGTACCCGCTTGTGCGGGTTGTCGGCGATGGATCCCTCAATGAATATGGTGTACGCGCCGTGATCCTGATACCAATCTCTGTAAGGTCTGTACGAATTACAACAAATGTTAGATATTCCAATCAAAAAGCCATAGTTGAAGTTTTGAATTAATAAAATTTCTTACACTGGCGCGACATCCATCTGACGGTCGGGCTCGGCCAATGGGGGATCTGCCTGTCCGGCCAACAATCAGATGTGCGTAGGACCAGTGCTGTAGTAACATGCACGGTCCTATGAAGGTCTTGTTCTTCTTCAGGCAGGCTGTGTTAAGACCCCTTTACAAGAAAACAAAGTCATTGTTACTACACTACGATGTATACTATTTGAAAATATTTATAAGAAGGTGTTTCTTATCTATATAGGCATGCCAGCGTGGCACCTCCCCAGTTGAACCTGCCCGCAGTGGACAGGTCGCGCAGAAGCTCGAGGTAACACAGCCGCACCTGATCTCCATGCGAATCCGGAAACAACCGACAGGTGATCATCTCCAAAATATAAGCGCGCAGATATCGGTCAATAACCACCTGTTATAGATTTAAATTAGAACATTACTTACAAGAAAATAAATATAATACTATTTAAATTAAATCTTGTATAAGCAAATACCTGATCTGGTCGATCCGGAAAGACCTGGAATCTCGCCCGCAGCTTTGCCAAGCTGATGCAGCTGGGCGAGACCACAGTCTTCTCACCTCTCTTCTTCTCTTTCTGGAGATCCTCGTGCGGGATACCCAATAGCTCCAAGCACAATGCACGAAAATCTCCGTACTCGACGCCCGTGACCGGCTCCCCAATAATAGTCATACCCCACAGGCAACTGACGTCCTGTAGGGTGACTGTCATCTCAGCATGGGGGAGATGAAAGCTGTGCGTCTCGGGATGCCATCGCTCAACGAGGCCAGAAGATAAACCCTCGTCAGCATTCTCCTCGGCCATCTGGGATATCTGGTACAATCCCATCGAGCGTAAAATCCCCCCGTACGCCGGCTGGTACCGTAGATGCTGGCGGTTGTGACGAACCGTAACCGCATCCAAACCCTGCATTTAATTAAATAATCATATCAAGTTCATTCATAAAAAAGGGGCCGCTGGGTTCCGATTTCATAACATCTCATTTCAAGTTTCAATCCCTTCGACCTCGGGTAAGTTTTCTTCTTCTTCTCTAGTTTTAATTTTTAGTGTAGAGTAGTAATTAGGTGTAGGTTTAGGGTTTAGGATTAGGATTTAGGGTTAGGGTTTAGATTTAGCATTTAGAATTAGATATTAATTTAGGATTTAGAATTAGAATTGTACCCAAATTTAATTAGAATTGTACCCAAATTTAATTCGATTGTACCCAAATTTAATTAGAATTGTATCCAAATTTAATTCGATTGTACCCAAATTTAATTAGATTGTACCCAAATTTAATTAGAATTGTACCCAAATTTAATTAGAATTGTACCCAAATTTAATTCGATTGTACCCAAATTTAATTAGAATTGTACCCAAATTTAAACCGGACTTTTACCAAACTCTCATATTTGACCAAAAATTATCCAATACAGCATGAGTACCAGTAGACCATCCTCCAGTAGACCATCCTCCAGTAGGGGTACACAGCATGCTCCTACAGCCACGCCATACGAGATGTCTCAGTACATCGAGACAGCATTGGCGGATGTTCCGGGTATCCGGAGTCGCACCGACAGGGTCAGCGACTTCTTGTGGTATCCGAATGCGGATCATCAGATTTTAGAGGCTGCCACTGGGGTAAGTAAATTTGTCATATTTATAAATTTGTCATTCTGAATTTTTGATGAATGAACTTGATCTGATTATTTAATTAAATACAGGGTTTGGATGCGGTTACGGTTCGTCACAACTGCCAGCATCGACGGTACCAGCCGGCGTACGGGGGGATTTTACGCTCGATGGGATTGTACCAGATATCCCAGATGGCCAAGGAGAATGCTGACGAGGGTTTATCTTCTGGCCTCGTTGAGCGATGGCGTCCCGAGACGCACAGCTTTCATCTCCCCCATGCTGAGATGACAGTCACCCTACAGGACGTCAGTTGCCTGTGGGGTATGACTATTATTGGGGAGCCGGTCACGGGCGTCGAGTACGGAGATTTTCGTGCATTGTGCTTGGAGCTATTGGGTATCCCGCACGAGGATCTCCAGAAGAGAAGAAGAGAGGTGAGAAGACTGTGGTCTCGCCCAGCTGCATCAGCTTGGCAAAGCTGCGGGCGAGATTCCAGGTCTTTCCGGATCAACCAGATCAGGTATTTGCTTGTACAAGATTTAATTTAAATAGTATTATATTTATTTTCTTGTAAGTAATGTTCTAATTTAAATCTATAACAGGTGGTTATTAACCGATATCTGCGCGCTTATATTTTGGAGATGATCACCTGTCGGTTGTTTCCGAATTCGCATGGAGATCAGGTGCGGCTGTGTTACCTCGAGCTTCTGCGCGACCTGTCCACTGCGGGCAGGTTCAACTGGGGAGGTGCCACGTTGGCATGCCTATATATGTCACACCCCCGCAGCCACGGCTCGTAACAGTTCCCTGCCGTAAACATACAAACCGTGTATGTTTACAAGGCTATTACCAGTTAAATCTAAATATGCATCATTAACTACTATCAAGCACATCCCTATGTATATATACATATATATATACATATATATATCAATCCATATATAAGGGTACACGGTCTAGTCAAAGTATAATACAATAAGAGTATCTCATACAGATACTAACCATCAGGCCTACCCTAAACTATACAACAAAAGGTAGATTAGGCCATACAGAAGTACTACCAAGGGTCTACAAACTCGCGTGCCTCTCCAGAACCCGACGCCTCAAATCCTGTAAAATAACCCAAGAGTGGGGGTGAGAACGAATTCTCAATGCGAAATTTTCCACAGTTTAGATTATTGGACTTGCAATCAAAATCTATATTCAGAAATGAAATCACACAAAAGCAGTTCAGACATGTGCATATTCATAAATAAAGCAAGTACATATGATCGACAACAATTTACCAAATGAAATACAAGTTACGGAATTTCCAAGATGAATCTCAAACACGCGCGTTTTTGGCTTAACTCAGTTTATTACAGCTGGTAACACCTACGGATGTCCCACCGAGCTGGACCCTTTATCCAACCCACATCTGCAGTGTCACTGACACCTACAGATGGCCCACCAGCTGGACCCTTTATCTGACACCCATCCGCAGTGCTTTGGCTTAACCATTAACTAAGGTCTGGTTCATAATCAGAAAGAAAGAAAAATTCGTATGCAATAAGCTCAGAATCGTCCATTCGCAACATGTCAAACCAAACTGTCATTCCTGTCCCAGACTGGATATGACTCCATTTCATCGTTTCCTCACAGTCACCCAAAGTCTCCGTCACGATCAGTCATTGCCCAGCATTGACTGATCTTAATCAATCACTGCCCAGCAGTGATTAATTATCCTCATATGCGCACATGGTTTCGAGTCATCGCCCAGCGTTGATTTCGAAACGTTACCGACCCATCCTAGATAGTCATAAATTGTTGGGGACTTTCGACCGTAGTTCTCAAAACAAAAGAACACAAACAAACGATATACCATTCAACATGCAAATACAACTATGATATTCATTTCGGACTAAAATGGGGTTATTGCGGCTCGCACTCAACTACCCACAAGTTTTCAACTCTGATTTTCATTTTCCAGGCTCTCATTGCGGCCCGCAACCAAGCACCCCAATTTCAGCCAGAAAGCATTTCTCCGGGTATGTTCATTGCGGCCCGTAATGACTTTATTGCGGCCCGCAATGAGGTTATTGCGGCCCGCAGCCAAGCAGTCAGAGAATTTTTCAGTTCATGTTTTGAGCTACGCTGTTGATTGCGGCCCGTAATGGGAGTTGTTGCTGCCCGCAATAATGCGATTTCAGTACATATCAGTTCTAATTTAATACGGTTATGCATATGATTCAAACAATATGATTATGCAATCAATCAAGCAGTTCAACATGACAATTGGAAGCAGTTTAATTCATGAATATAAATTATCAAACAAGTCCAAGAATCCCGCACCTGCTGGCAATAGGCGTGCCGCGCGACTACAGATCAGGCGTCTCGGAGTGTCCCGCAAACCTTTGCTCAACCGAGCCTACACCTACATTCCACGTATACCATCTCAATTAGGTCTCATTCCTGTACTGGTTCGCTATTCTGGTTTACGCATCAATTCGATTGGCCGGTTGGTGTAACCCTAATTTGGTCGAAACCTCGATTTAACCATTACATGTTCTAACCTTTCCCGATCAAGAGATAACCCTACCGAGAACAAGTCTAGTTGGTAACCTAATCAATCAATGTCGCGTTTCAATTCGGGATTTTGGCATCAAAACCCTAGAATGGGGAAATCCAAAATGGAAGACGAAATCACGTAGAAAATAGGTAAACGAGAGATAAGAAGCTCAAATGAGTTAGAGTTCAATCAATTCTACCACTAATCTCGGTTTTAAAACGAACAACCCGTGGATTCGAGAAATCTTCGGATTTTCAAACGAAGAAGGGAAAAGAGAAATTACCGACGGGATGGCTAGGAGAGATTTACAGCTCTGCCTTCTCGGTTTCAACCTCGATTTCTCGGACGTGGCCGCAATCCGACGGGATTTCGGAGCTCTCCCTCTCTTTTCTTCTCTCTCTCTCTTTCTCTCGTTCTTTCTCTTCCTTTCTCTTTGGCCCGACCACATCACACGGAGAAGAGAGAGGGGTGAGGGTTTATCAAAGAGGGTGCTTCGCGATCCGTGCTAGGATGAATCAATGGTCCGAAAAATTCTAAAATTCCATATAACCCATTTAACGTGTTTTAATTTCTCATTCCTCGCTCACGATCAAATTTCGATTCCGTATTTAACATTCTAAATAAATAAATGATTGAAATTTTATTATAAAATTTTCTTTAACGTGACAATATAGGTAAGAAACACCTTCTTATAAATATTTTCCAATAGTATACATCCGTAGTGTAGTAACAATGACTTTGTTTTCTTGTAAAGGGGTCTTAACCAGCCTGCCTGAAGAAGAACAGACCTTCATAGGACCGTGCATGTTACTACAGCACTGGTCCTACGCACATCTGATTGTTGGCCGGACAGGCAGATCCCCCATTGGCCGAGCCCGACCGTCAGATGGATGTCGCGCCAGTGTAAGAAATTTTATTAATTCAAAACTTCAACTATGGCTTTTTGATTGGAATATCTAACATTTGTTGTAATTCGTACAGACCTTACAGAGATTGGTATCAGGATCACGGCGCGTACACCATATTCATTGAGGGATACATCGCCGACAACCCGCACAAGCGGGTACCGAAGCCGAGGGATCGTAGAGGACGGATCCACGGTATTATCCCCGCCGGCGCACCTCTCGCAGCCACGGTATTTTAATTTGAAGTTTCAAATTCAAAACTATTAATATTTACAATTGTACAACTTCTTCATAATTTTTTCAATTTTCAGGCATTATATCTTGTCAAGAGTTGCGTCATAGGGCTACGATGGTCGTCACCAGGGGATGGAAGAGGCTCGGGGAAGGTCATCCTCAAGCACAACGTACCCGCGGTGTGCCAGTGTGGGTACAAGG
>JAJGRW010003399.1:0-38870 GCA_025461045.1 Carex parvula
TCATAATTTAGATTAGTTTATTCAAGATTCACCATTAATCAATTTAATGGTCCTAATTACATATGACTCGTGTGACTACGTGTCGTGCCGTGCCGTGACTAATCTTTCACGTGCCGTACCATGCCGTGCTAAAGTTTCAAAAGATGAGCACGGCACACGAATGGTCACGTCACAGGACACGCGAGTCACGACACGTAACTAACACGCGTGCCGAGTCGTTCCATGACGGAGACGGCTCCGCCGTGCCATTTTTTCCTACTCTAGGTTCACTTAAAGGTTTTAGTAAACATAACTTCAAAAATTTATCGGATTGAATTCAAATGATAAATCCAAACTATTGAAATTGATATACTTATGAGTGATTAGCGTGTACATGCAACAATTTTGAAATTTTGAAATTATTTAGTATAAAGTCAAGCGAGTAAAGAAAAATGATTAAAAATAGATGCATTAAAAATATAATGTATAAAACTTCATTTTTTTTATGGTTTGACTTTGTACTAAATGATTCAAAATTCAAAATTTTGGGACATGATAACAAATCACTCAGTAAGTAGATCACGCTTCAAACGAGTTTATTTGTCGTTTAAAACGCAATTCGTAGATTTTTGTAGCAGGTTTGTTGCTTACCGTGAAGGGAAGGTCCTGGCGGGGGGGGGAGCTTAATTACTAACTTTACATCAGATATTTAAATGAATATCAGAAAGGATAAATCATTATTTTTATTCTCCAGACACAAAAAGCACTTATTATGATGAAAATTCTTTTTTGTTTGGTTTGTTGATAAAGTATGTTATTATTTCTTAAATAAATATTAGTTTTGATATAAATTTTGAGCAACAAATAGCCAAAACACAAATAAATGATCACTAGTCTACAATATACGACGTGCGTACAAATAATTAATATAACAGATCAAAATAAATAATTAGATAACAAATGAAAAAAAAATGTTTGACATTATACTATTATACAAATTTTTGGTATGATCCGAGTCTTCGACCCAAAAAAGGGGAACGCATTCTCCTGTTGCGTGTCAGTACGTATCATGACTCGCGTGTGCCGTGCCGTGCTCATTTTTTGAAACATTGGCACGGCACAACACGGCACGTGAACGATTTAGTCACGACATGGCACGTCACGTAGTCACGCGAGTCACGTGTAATTAGGACCATAAATATGATTTAATGGTGAATCTTGAAATAAACTAACATAAATTATGATTAATGGTCACCGACACGTTTAGGCACGGTGTACTCACGTGGCGCGTGACCATTGCGTGCCGTGACCACCACTTGACATTTTGGGTCGCGGCACGGCACAACACGTGAAAAATTAACTTGGGTCACGGCACGACACGTGTTTTTCCACTCTACTTGATAGCATCCTCTACAATCTCTCCAGTCCATATTACACCAAAGTTATTAAAAATTATGTTTCAAATACGATTTTAAACGAGCAAAGCTAGCATGTGATGGTTCACGTGAAAGGTTTTAGTGAACACAACTTCAAAAATTTTATCGGATGACTCAATGATAAATCCAAAGCCATTAAAATGATCCGGATAGACTTTATGAGTGATGTGGTGTATATGCAAAATTTTGAAATTTTGAATTTATTTAGTATAAAGTCAAGCGGTAAGAAAAATGATGAAAAATGAATACATTAATTAAAAATATAATTTATAAACTTTATTTTTTTTGACCGCTTGATTTTGTACTAAATGAATTCGAAAATTTCAAAATTTTGCATGTACACACATCAATCATTAAGTAGATCAGCTTCAACAGTTTAAATTTGTCGTTTAAAGCCAATCATAGATTGTTTAGAGTTGTACTCACCAATCCTCTTAATTAGCTAACTTTACTCAGATTTTAACTGTATATCAGAAAGATAAATCTTATTTGTTCATTCTTCAGACACAAAAAAAAGCACGCTTATTATGATGAGAAATTCTTTTGTTGTTTGTTTGTTTGATAAAGTATGTTATTATTTCTTTAAATTAAATATTAGTTTGATATAACTTTTGAGCAACAAATGGCCAAAATAAAAATAAATGATCACTAAGTCTCATCCAATAGACGACGTGCGTACAAATAATAATTAATATTAACAGATACAAAAATAAATAATTAGATAACAATGAAAAAAAAAAATGTTTGACATTATACTATTATACACACCTCAGAAGAGGTCATGATCTTCCTCTGTTGATTTCTATACAAATTTTTGGTATTGATCCGAGTCTTCGACCCAAAACAGGGGAAACGAATTCTCCTGTTGTGTGTCAGTTACGTGTCATGACTCGCGTGTGCTGTGCCGTGCTTATTTTTTGAAACTTTGACACGGCACAACACGGTACGTGAAAGATTTAGTCACGACACGGTACGTCACATAGTCACGCGAGTCACGTGTAATTAGGACCATTAAATATTGATTTAATGGTGAATCTTGAATAAACTAACATAATTATGATTAAATGGTCACGACACGTTTAGGCACGGCGTGACTCACGTGGCGTGACCATTTGCGTGCCGTGACCACCCTTTGACATTTTGGTCGCGGCACGGCACGGCATGTGAAAATTTAACTTGGTCACGGCACGACACGTTTTTTCCACTCTACTTGATAGCATCCTCTACATATCTCTCCAGTCCATATTACACCAAAGTTATTAAATTATGTTTCAAATAGATTTTAACGAGCAAAGCTAGCATGTGATGGGTTCACTGAAAGGTTTTAGTAAACACAACTTCAAAAATTTATCGGATTGACTTCAAATGATAAATCCAAACCATTGAAATTGATATACTTTATGAGTGATGCGTGTACATGCAAAATTTTGAAATTTTAAATTTATTAGTATAAAGTCAAGCGGTAAGAAAAATGATGAAAAATGAATGCATTAAAAATATAATTTATAAAACTTCATTTTTTTTTACCGCTTGACTTTGTACTAAATGAATTCTAAAATTTCAAATTTTGCATGTACATACATCACTCATTAAGTAGATCAGCTTCAGCAGTTTAAATTTGTCGTTTAAAGCCAATTCATAGATTTGTTTAGAGTTGTGTTCACCAAACCCTCTAAATTAGCTAACTTTACTAAGATTTTAACTGTATATCAGAAAGATAAATCTTATTTTTCATTCTCCATACGCAAAAAAAGCACTTATTATGATGAGAAATTCTTTTTTGTTTGTTTGTTTGATAAAGTATGTTATTATTTCTTTAAATTAAATATTAGTTTGATATAACTTTTGAGCAACAAATGGCCAAAAAAAAGTAAATGATCACTAAGTCTCATCCAATAGACGACGTGCGTACAAATAATAATTAATATTAACAGATACAAAATAAATAATTTGATAACAAATGAAAAAAAATGTTTGACATTAGACTATTATACACTCCTCAGAAGAGGTCCTTATCTTCCTCTGTTGACTTGTATACAAATTTTTTGGTATTGACCCGAGTCTTCGACCCAAAACAGGGGAACGAATTCCCCTCCCTCTCTCTCTCAATCGTCGACTCTACCAAGCTTCTCTGACCCGTTCCATCTCATCTTAAATAAATGGCGCTCTGCTCTCTCTGCATTTCTCCACATCGGAACCCTTATTTCCTTCTTGGGACCCCATGGCCTATTCCTCTGTTTCTCTTCTCCTCTTATTAACAACAACTCTGACCTCTTGCTATGGAAACAAGCTAGGCCTGGACTTTCACCATCGCTTCTCCGACAAGGTGCGGGAATGGACTGACTCTCGAGGGTTGCCGCCCGCTTGGAATCCAGAGGAAGTGCCACGTGGCTCTGTAGAGTACTACCAGAGACTTCTCAAGTATGACCTCCACAGACACCGTGACCGTTCCTTGGCTGAGGGTGACCTCTACGCTTTCGCCAGAGGAAATAAGACCATTGAGTATATTGGCAAGTATGTGATTAAGTTGTTAGCTTTGTTGCTTTGCTCTAGATCCTTATTTCAGGTTGTAGAGATCAATAGCTTCTACCAGAATCATTAATGTACTTGAAATTACTTGGTCAGTTTTGAAAATGAAAAATTTGTTAAATTGTCAAATTAACAAAAGGACAACAGTTATATTATTTTACTAGAGAAATACCATTTTCTATTTTTTAGAAACAGAACATATTCTTGATCCTGAGCATCATTGACCGATAAAGTATCATTTTTAAACACTGACTTGTGTACATCTGTTTAATTTTACTTAGTTTGTTCCTAATTAAAGTGCAAAAAAATTAACATGACAGTTTTACATATGAAATTTTCGCCTATCTACTTATAAACAGCTGAATGATGAAGTATTTTTTTTTATTTCCTTTTGAATGCTTGTTTCATAACAATAAAAGCTTGCACTATACTTTGGTGAATCTTGGGACGCCAAACCAAACGTTCTTGGTGGCACTCGACACGGGCAGCCCTCTGTTTTGGGTGCCTTGCAACTGCAAACAATGTGCTCCTTATTCTGACCCCTCATACGAAGTATGTTTATTTATCGACTTTGCATAACAATTTGAAATTAGTTTATGTTAACAATTTGGTACTTGTTTTCTTCATGCTAATCAAATTTAGTTTATACTAATGAAGTCCTAATAATGTTGCATTACAATTTGAAATAAGTTTATGTTAACAATTTGGTACTTGTTGTCTACTTTTCTTATTTTTCTTCATGCTAATCAAATTTACTTTATACTAATGAAGTAATGGCAAACTTGTTTTCTTTTAAGTTGGTTTGTCATTGGGAAAAAAATGTTGCATGTGGCTTATTATGTCCTAATTAAACTTTCACAGAACTTTGTTTTTAGCAACTACGAGCCTAGCGCATCTACAACAAGCAAGAAGATATCATGCAGTAGCAACCAATGCTTCACCACCTCCAGATTACAATGCACCAATCAATCTGCAGATTGTACTTACACAATCAAATATGGATCCGGAAACGATTCCTCCTCTGGGACATTAATTCAGGATGATCTTTACTTGATTAAGCAGGATGTAACTTCAGAACTTGTCAAGCTCTCTATTGTATTTGGGTATGCTAATAATCCAAACATAATCCATCAGTGAATCTACTATTCATATTAATATGTTCTTTTAGGCTCCTAATAACCACAGGCAAGTAAGTCTTTGTTAACTAAATTGTTTGCAAATGATTTTTTGAAGTCTTCTTGAGGACATTAGGAATTTGGTGTTGTTCTATGTTGTAACTAAAGTCTTTATAGATGGAGATAGCTGTCATTGAGAATTATTCAAAATAACTAATTAGTGTATCAAATTTTAAATTTATCAGCTGTGGAGAGGTTCAGACGGGCGATTTTCTCAACGGTGGGCCACCAAATGGTCTAATGGGTTTAGGATTTAGTAAGATATCAGTTCCTTCAATGATAGCAAACAGTGGGTTAATCTCGGACTCCTTTTCCATGTGCTTTGGGGTGGATGGTGATGGCCGGCTTAATTTCGGGGACAAAGGCAGTGCTGACCAATTTGAAACTAAACTTAACAATGATGCCAAGTATGTTACTTTCCCCCCTCATCTCTTTCTTTTGTTCATCTGGCAAATTATGGAGTCAAGCAAGAATATTGTGTTAATTACTAAAGAGATGAAATTTTTTTTATGATTTGTTACATATGCACATGCATTTTGTTGTTACTTTCCCAGTTCATTCTACAACATCAGTTTAACGGGAGTTGCAGTAGGGAGCGTAGTCAGCAATATGTCTTTCACTGCTATTGTCGACTCAGGCAATTCGTTCTCAGGATTTACTGATGATGTTTATATGAAGCTTGGAACCAGCGTAACTCTTTAGTATTGCATTTCATCTAGTGACATATTTACAACTATTGAGAATTTAAGATTGACTTTATTTCTAATAGTTTTTTTTTATTACTAGTTCTCTGCCAATGTTTCAGAACAGCGGATACAAATTAAAGGCAGTCCTTTCGAATACTGTTTTAAGATAAGGTAATTGTCCTCAGAAAATGAAAAGCAATAGAATTAGTTATAGATCAGTAGCATTACCTATAAGCCTACTGTGGTTTTGGGGGGTGGGGGGGGCGGTGTGTTCTTTTGCGTTTTATTGATGATCAGCAACATGGTAATTCTGGTTGTTTTGTTAAGAAACAGGTAATGTCTTGCTACTTTTTTCAAAAAAATAAAATAACAAAAATAGTATACCAGTTGCAGAGGGAGAGAATTTGTTTACTGAAATCAATTAACGAGGGAGGGCTCTTCTGAGTATCAAATATCTAGAAAATATAGAACAATTTTGTAATTCTAGTATCATCTTAGTTTATCACTGGTTGTACCTAATTCAGATCCATTTTCTCATTCTGAAAGTACAAAAATGTTCTTTAACTTTAAATTCTGGTGATATTGAGTTTCTCATTGTTGCAAGAAAAGATAATGGCTGGGTATAGCTGCCAATGAAATTGCAAATTTGGAGGACTTGGTTATAAGAAAATCTTGACACAAAGCACCTTGCTTTATTCTAATGAATATAAAAAGGGATAGATGTCTGTATTTGAAAATCCTCGATAGGCAAAACAGTTCATTTTTATAGTACAAAATTGAAAAAAAAAAATCAACATATTTTATACGGACGGAAAAAGTGAGGAAACAATACTACAACATATTTCAGTGCGAATCAAACTATAAATCAAACTATAAATGGAGTGCCTCCTGTTAGCTTCACGACCAAAGGTGGAAGCAGCTTTCGGGCACTTGATCCTCTTATTTTTCTTGGTGATCAGGTACATGTAGAGAACTTCATTCTTTATATGTCATGCATTACCATATACAATCATGTTGTCCATACCATATAACTGATTGATACTCCTTTCATGAATAAAATCAGAATACCAAGAAACTGGTTGCTTATTGCTTGGCCATTGTACGTTCCAGATTCAATATAATCGGAGGTAAAGAAATTTTAAAAATATATCCTGTTCTAATTAGCTTTGGTTATATATTTATCTACTTTATTTTAATGCAGAGAACTTCCTAGTTGGCAACCGGATCGTCTTTGATAGAGAGAGAGGGGTCTTAGGTTGGCAACCCTACAACTGTAAGTATCGATCCCCACAGAAGCGAAAGCTTTTTTCTTGATATACAATGATTTGAAATACTTGAAGCTTAGCTTTGTACAACTTAAAAATCTTAACTACTTTGATATATATAATGACAGGCTCTGGTTCCGACAATACCAATAAACCTGCTCCGAGCACACCTGTTCCTCCTCCTCCAGCTCCGTCCCCTGTAATATCAGTTCCAAGTAAATCATGGGCCCATCCTGTTGGCCCCTCTACCGTAATAAGTGTCGTAACATCTCTTCTTTCGGTCACCCTTATGTGGCTTCCATTTTATTGATTAATGATTTTGTAAATCAGATTTGCTTGTGCTGGTGATAAGTTACTGTCGCCATGCTGCTTGTGATGTATTCTTGATAATCAGATTTTTTTTTTTTTGTGACATTTCGATTGCACTATAATATGGGGCACACTATTCTGCTTCTGTGAGTTATTATTTGTTTGATCTTTGAGTATGTTTGGATGTCCTTTTTTGGTGTTATGTATGCAGATACATTGGATAATATATATTGATCTGATCCTGATTTTTTTTTTTAACTAATTATTAATTAATCTAATTTTTAGTTCCTTTAATATCTAGTTTTCACTTTTTTTCTTCATAATTCCAAAAATATACCCATTAAATTCACTTTGTTGTAAGTTATGTTTTACAATCATGATGGGTACGTTTCTAGGATCAAATTCTAGGTCTATTGTTCGATTGAATGTTTTTCGATTCCAAACTAAGGAATGTTTCTGACAATAGATGTTGTCAATTCTGATTCTAGCCTCCCAAACATTTTGTGCCAAGCAAAGTAAGGTGCATGTAAGTTCTTGGGAATCAGTCTGGTTTTTTTTCGAATGGTTGTATTTTGGGGTTATTTTATTTTTCATTATATAATTAGTATAATTTTCCGAGTGTGTTACGTACTTTTAATCGTTATTTTATTTCAGAACATAATTAAGATGACATTAGTGCTGGGCAATTCAATTAATTGCATTCTGTTTTCAATTCTGAGCATCAAATGAATATTTAATACGGAATCTCATCTTGTATGGTACCAACTATAGATATCAAAGTTCTTTATTATCCAATCATTTTAGAGTTGCTGGTATATTCTTATTCCCTAAACTATGGTCAAATAATATATAAATCCAAAAGCATTAAAATACTACAATCTTCTTTGAAAAACTGTAACCTCCTAATCATCCACTAGCTAACATCCTCAACTAACAATACCACAAGGATTTTCCGAATCATAAATGTCCGAAACTTTTTATATCTCACAGTATTATATTACATATTTGCATGTAGCAGATTTACACCAAGCGACATGCAATCTCTCCAAATGAATGTACTGATGTACCATATACATATAGTTCAATAACCCGCTACACAGATTGACAAAACCCCTTGTTCATTCTACCTACTAGCCATATAGTATCTTTTTAATCTTTCTCTCTCAATCTCTCTCTCTCTTGACCATTTCAAAGTCACCTCATGTTTATGGCTATGTTATCTACCGCTCATGATCATCCATTCCTTATCTTAATTCTCAGAAGCCAAATATTATGGCAACTTCCCATTTTTCTCTTTTTGTCCTCTCCATATTTGTAACATTCTTTCATGCCATAGCTGTTAGTAGTAAACTAAGCCTCCAATTCCACCACCATTTTTCTGACACGGTAAGGCAATGGCAAGAGTCCCATGGTTTGCCTGCCACATGGCGTAAGGAGGATGTGCCACGTGGAACTGCTGAATATTACAAAATTCTTATCAATCATGATCTGCACCGGCACCGTGGTCGCTTTCTTGCTCAAGGCGACCTTTACTCCTTTGCTAATGAAGGCAACATGACCATGCAGTATCTCAATTTGTAAGTGAAATTATTTATTTACTATTATGTCGCATACTATCAATCAGATTCTTTTTTTTTAAAGAGTGGATGACATAATTTTCTGGATGACTATGTTCTGAATTTTCTTTGGTATAATTTGGAAGATTGCACTATGCATTTGTTGCACTGGGGACGCCGAGTCAGAAATTTTTGGTGATGCTGGATACCGGAAGTTATCTCTTTTGGGTGCCATGCAACTGTCGTCAATGTGCTCCAAATACCTCGCCTTCATATGGAGTATGTTAGTTTCTGATCACCACTCCGATATAAATTTTTAACGTTTTATCGAGATTTTGGTATTTATATATCAGCTACTTTGTAAGTTTGTTTCAGTTGTGAGAAAATTAATGATAATAATTAACTAGAATTATGGACACTTGGGATTTTGATCAGGTTTGACTTTTATCACCTACATAATTCCTTTAGTCCTTATTTTGGACTTATAAATTCAAATTATATTTGTGAGATTTTGTACATGATTTTCTAAACTCTATGCTCATTTTAGGGATGGCTATTCTTAAGCCACTAGCAGGTGAGACCTGATTCATTAAGCTTATCCATAAACTTTAATAGAATTTGTTATTAAGCTAAAAAAAAAAAACACAGGCTGACTCCACACTGACCTGACCCAACCCATTGTCACCCTTAAATCGATGTACATATCTATGCATGGGTAGATCTTATATATATTTGACTAACGGGATAAATCCAAGCAGAAGTTTAAGTTCAACAACTACATGCCAAACGCATCTTCGACCAGCAAAACAGTCACTTGTTCCAGCAGTCAGTGCGATAAACGCTACAGAAATGTGTGTCTCAACAGCACCGGTGACTGTACGTACTTGGCACAGTATGCAATGGCCGATACTTCCTCTTCAGGCATTTTGATGCAAGATGTCTTGTCATTCATGAACGAGCGCAATACTCAGGATATCATCCAACTTCCTGTTGTATTTGGGTAAGTTTTGATCTTAATAAAAATATCTTTGACATTATTTTTAAAATGGGTTATACAATTTGTAAAAATGCTTTGCTTATAATTATGATGATTCTATTCAAACAATAGAGATAATCAAATACTTGAAAGGCATAGTTGGAAAGATTTGATCATGCATTAATTCTTATGTAAATTATCCAGTTGTGGTAAGGTTCAGACCGGTGCTTTCTTACGTGACGCACCCAATGGCCTAATGGGTCTCGGGTTAGATAGTTTCGCAGTTCCTACAATGCTAGCAAAGAAAGGAATAATTTCAGACTCCTTTTCAATGTGCTTTGGAGAGGACGGTAACGGGAGGCTTAAATTTGGGGACAAAGGCAACCCCGGCCAAAATGAAACACCACTTGTTGTCCAGAACGGACTGTAAGTCTTCTTGAAATACATGTATTTTTTTTTATCTTGCATGTAAACAAAAAAATTGACCAGTGATCATAGCAACAGCGACAGTTTCATACTGTTCCAATAATTTCAGGTAAATATTATATGTCTATAATATATGGAATGCTGCAATTTCGTAAAACTGATCAATCGCTTTTTTTTCTTCTTTTTCTACGGCCTATACTTGTGCTTACAATTGAATCTTATCTTAAGTTTCTACACTGGATTGGAAAAGACAAATTGCGGTAATCCAAAACCAATGTTCTTATTTGTAGTGGTGAATCCAAATCCAATGTTCTTTTTATTTAACTACAATTATACTTTGTTAACTCCATTGGTATTAATTTTATTCATTTCAGTCCATACTACAACATCAATATAACGGAAATGGTAGTGGGAAATAAAACTATCAAAGCAGAATTCACTATACTAGTTGACTCTGGTACTAATTTCGCATTACTAGAAGACCCATTATACACTCAATTCACTGCTGCTGTAAGTTGCAAAAGGCTTCTTCAATTGCAAGTGGAAATACAGTTTTACATTTATATTTTATACAAGACTAAGTTTCTCCTTAATTTGTATTATTTTTGTAGTTTTCTTCACAGGTTGAGGACAGAAGGATTAACGATTCTGATATTCCATTAGATTATTGTTATGAGAGGTAAGTTTGTGCAAAACTAATTAAGCTCAAATTAATTCAAATGCATTAATATATAGTTTTGGAAGCAAATATAACAAAAAAAATTACTTCATTTAAGCATGAAAATTATTGACATTGTATTGCACGACTACCTCCTCAATCAAATTTACTTTTTCATCGAAACTAGTGTCCTCCGAAATTTAGGAAATGAATTCCTTTGTGAGATTTTGACTCATTTTATTGAAAGTGTTATATTTTGTTGGATAATTGTATGTTTTCCATTCAAGATAGAACAGATAATTACCTCTCCTTGCTTTATGCAGTAATTTTAAAAAGAATAATGCACATCCGTCTGTGAGATTTACAACAAAAGGCGGGAGCCAATTTCCTATGCTAGTACCTATAGTTGGATTGTCTGATGAGGTAAATAAAGAACAAGGAAGAAAATTTAACAGTAGTGTGATTAGGATTAATTACCTTGTTTTGATGAGCTAGTTGATGCATTTGGAAGTTTAACATGATCATAATTGGTACGGAACCCGGCCATGACTTGAGTTGTTACAGACTGGTACTACCAAATATTTATTTATTCCCCCCATTTCATTGTCCATAACTATTCATCTATGATGCATTGAGTATATTATGTTGGACCAAATACATGATTTTTCAATTTCTGTAACCTGAGAATGTAAACTCTGCTAGGAAAACAAAAGTAAGAAATTAAAATTTTAATCAATTTCATACTTCATTTGCAGAACTCAAATCAAGTTGGATACTGCTTAGCAGTGGTTCAGAGCACTGATGGGAATGTAATTGGAGGTAAAATGACTTAATTTTGATAAAATTTCTATGATATGACTTGCACATCAGGAGCAAATGTAGAGAATATAATTTCTCAAATTGTTGAACTAGAATTTAGTTCATATATTGGTAGGTTTTGGAGTTTGGACTCTCAAATGAAGGAAAACAAAATTAAATAATGTTAAGTAATGCTTTTTGTAATTTTAATTTAAATGCAGCCATTGCTATGACGGGCCTAAACGTCGTCCATGACCGAGAGAAGCTAGTCTTGGGTTGGCAAGAGGCTGATTGTAAGTTTCTCATCTCTCAGAATTCAACCAAAGAAATGGAACTACATGTTAAAAAAAAAAGTGACCTTTTTTGTTGTCATAGTCAGATCACTGCAGTGAATTCTGTTTTATCACTTGGTAGTAATGTACTGGCACTGAGTACTTACCTCAAGAATTACAGAAGGCAAACATGATATTTCCGAAAGAGCTTAATTACCTCTAATATTTACATTAGGGAGATTTTGTGCTTTCCTATGCCAAAAAATAGTTGTAGTTGAAATAGTTCATATGGTCAACTCATTATCATTGGCATTTCAGAATTAAACCAAATTATTGAAAGTACCAATCAAACATTTTGTAATCCAAATACACTTAGATGTCAATTAAAGAGAGAATGTATGGAAAAATTGTTGGGTTTTTGGAAATCTTGCTCAGAGAAAACTGGTAGAGCTAAATTTTGCCATCCCTACAAACCCTAGAAGCAAAAGCATGCAATAATCTCCGCCATCATCATCATGGATGCATTCACAATTTGGAGGTGCACAGCCACTCTACATCACTTGTGAATTGCAATGGAGATGTGAAAAAAGAACCAGAACTGTACAAGGCCTGTACCGCTGGTATTTAAAAACCAAGCCTAAAACCAAACTCTCTGTTCTTGCAACCAAAAAAAAATGAGCATTACTGCATTAGAACCAGAAAGCTGGGCCTTATGAAGTCAATGTAATTGTACCATTTCGGATTCAAATCTTGGTAATGCAAATTATTTGTACTTTGACAGGTTATGGTTCTTTCAAGAACGGTACTATAAAACCAGAAAGCCCAAACTCCTTATCTCCTACTATGGCACCACTGAATTCGTGGGCCCCACATGCCAGTGCCTCAAACGTATTGAACATCTTGATATGTCTCTTCATGATGGGTTTACCGGTTGGTTTGTTCGATTAATTGATCTGCTCCTAAATTGTAATTGTCATTCTTTTATTTGATATGTTGGTGTACATACATTATAGTTCTGATACGAACATCTTTTATACCACTTGAGAGTAGGTCCGATGGGCATCGGACCTACTTTGGTTCGATGGGTTTAATCACCGTCGATTTGCTTTAAGATTCGTGCATAATGCTTTAAAATTCGTGCGTGTTTGTTTCAATTTTCGCGCACACGAATCTTAAATTAGATCGGACAGTCATCTTGCTCGTTGAACCTAAAAGTAGGTCCGATGGGCATCGGACTTACTCCGTTCTCCTTTTATACAAGTCTGTCACAGATGCATATTCAATTATGCTGATTTTCTTTTTCATTTAATGAATTTATCAGTTGGTAATCACCAATTGATCTTTCAAAAGTACAAATTTTATGGTAATCATCTCGGGGAAGATTCACTTTTCTATAATTTTATCTTTGTCAACACCCATTTATTACTAAATGTTAATATTGCACTGATTCTAACACGAGAACGGAGTAGGTCCGATGTCTATCGGACTTATTTTTGGATCCAATGAGTTCCAAGACTGTCCAATAGACTTTTAGATATGTGCGCACGAAAATTGAAGTAGACATGCACGAATTTTGAAGCATAGTGCACACATATTAAAGCAAATCGGATGATGATTGAGCCCATCAAACCAAAGTAGACCTGATGGACATCGGATCTACTCTCAAGTCTTTTAACAGACATCTAAATTTAAAGGTACATGTAATGATCAAAATCTAAACTTGGTTTTATAGCACTTTTTATGTTTTTATCATGAAAAGATATCTTTATATTTTACTGATTAAAAGATAGTACAAAATATTCCGCATTAAATGTACATCTATGATGATGAAAGAGAGTTTGTATATACAAGATATGAATTTTTTATAGTATTATTAAAAGTGACCTTTAAAAAAAAATGAGATTTGAGTCACTCAATTTTCAATATATATATAAAAAAAAATTCACCCGAATTTAAACATACGACTTCTTATGCAGAGCATATTATCTTAGTCATGAGACTAAAAACTGGTTCTCAATATTATTATTTTATAAACAATAAATGAAATTTGGAAAACATGACCTCAATCTTTCTATTTAAAAAAAAAAGATTTGATGAAAAGTTAAAAAAACGAAAATAATAATTATAATCGTTAGAAAAGGCTTAAAGTATGAAATTTTAAGGTAATCATCAATAAATTAATTTTTGCAACAATATTGTAAAACTTTTTTTCATAATGAACACAATGTTTGAAGCCTAACTAGGTAAAAGAAATAACAAAAGTGGTAAAATATTGTACTAAATTTTTTTTTTTTTAAGTGCTCGATAATTATTTCGGGAAAAAAGAATAACAAAAGTACATATTTCTTAGTATTGGTAAAAAATAGAGTACAGATTGGGTGAAGATAATATTAAATAATAGCTTCATCTTATCATCTATATTTTTTATTTCTTCAACATTAGTCTTTATATGTATCCTACTGTTATAAGTTAAGATGAACCTTCCCTTGAACATTAGTCTTAACCTAAATTCTACGATATTTGATGCCATAGAAGATTGCGAATAATTAATGAATAAAATAATAATGTATTAAATTTATCTCAAATAAAATAATTTTTAGCACTACCCTGCTTAATTGCCAATGCTAAGTCTAATAAAACATTGATGTTTCATAAAACATCAGCGACGCACCGATGTTTTTTTAGCACTACCCGGCTAATAAAACATCGATGTTTCATTGCAAAAACATCGATGTTTCATTGCAAAAACATCGATGATGCACCGATACATGCAACCGATGTAACACACGCATCCAAACCAAATGCATTTGTTTGATCTTAGCCAAACCGAATGCAAACTTCAATCCGAGTTTCCTACGACTTTTTCTTCTAGTCAACTATGCTATGCTCATCCTAAAAAAATAAAATATATATATATTGGGTACCGGCTATTTTTCGGCCGGTAATGAATTAAATTGGGTACCGGCTAAAAAATAGTCGGTACGGATATTTTTATAACTTCTGTGCGGATCTGGGTATATTAATTAATTTCTATTAAACTTTGGATATTAATAAAAATGTCGGCAGATTGTGTGAAGATAATATTAAATAATAGCTTCATCTTATCATCTATATCTTTTTTATTTCTTCAACATTAGTCTTTACATGTATCCTACTGTTATAAGTTAAGATGAACCTTCCTTTAAACATTAGTCTTTAATTACCTAAATTCTACGATATTTGTTAAGATCAACATGCCACACAAGATTGTGAATAATTAATGAATAAAATAATAATGTGTTTAATTTATCCCAAATAATAGCAAATTAATAATCAATATAATCATAAAATATTATAATAAAAAAATATGTATGCGGGTTTCATTTTTAGACAAATATAATCTATTTATTAAACAAAAATATGAATATTGCATAAATCAATCTTGCCGATTTTTTTATTAATAGGAAGATAAATAACAATTATTGAGAAAGATGAATGATTTCAGGAAGTTTTGAAATCTAAGGAGACTATTATAGTTTATTACGTCCAAATAATCTAACTAGTTATGGTCCATAACGTCCATAGCATTGTAGTAATTTTTTGTTTTTGTTTTGGTTTCATATCAGACAAATGAATTCTATAGATTTTAATACAAATACAACTATTTTTTTTCATTGTATTGCATTTCAAACAGAGAGCGTATGTACTCTATAGATTTTAATAGATATACAACTTTTTATTTATTTACAATACAAAAAACTAAAGAGTCTCTGTACTCTTTAGATTTACAATCAGGCGATGAAATTAAGAAACTAGAAAAAACTAAAGAATCCTTTTTTTTTTTGTCTGAAATACTAATTTACAATTGTGCTTCATATTTTTGAGTTATACACCTCAAATGCAACTTCATATTTTCATCCTACAATATGTGAAATGAAATAAACAATAATAAAAAATAAAAACAAAGAAATGCTACAGTGCTTGACGTTATGGACCATAACGTTCAGGTATTTTTTTAATTAGCGATATTGGGAAGATTAGTGGTTAGATTGGTTAGATTATCCGGACATTATTGTTTATAATGTCTCGTGGACATTATAAACCATAATGGTCTTCTTAGATTTTGAAATTTTCTGAAATCGTTCACCTTTCTCGATATTTTTTTTATTTTCTTATTAATAAAAAGTCGGTTAATAAATCTTGCCATAATTAAAAATTAAAAAAATATTGGACACTAATTTAGTTAACTCTTACGCTTACTATTATCTAACAAACTAATTAATAAAAGCTAGTTCCTATTTGTATTCTTATTTAATAAGTTTAAAATATTGTAATAAAAATATTGTGCTTTTTTTTATAGATGCTCGATGATATACTAGGAAGGTAATTATTTCGGGAATAACGAATAACAAAAGGTACATATTTCTTCTTGAGGAGGGTTCAAATGCTTTCAATTTTTGTGCCTCCACCATGCCTCCATTTTTAAAAACTTTAATAACTCAAAATTTAAAACTTAAAAGTCAAAATAAAACCATTAGATATGATCTACATCATTTTATCTATGTACTCATAAAAAATTATCACATTTTTTATGTGAATCAATAAGTTGAAAAATTAACGTCTAAAAATTATCCACATTAGTACGTTTTTTACAAGCTCTTGATGACAACCAAAACAAAATTGAAATGTCATAATTTTTTACACGTGCATAGATAAAATGATGTAGATCATATCCAACGGTTTTATTTTGACTTATAAGTTTTAAATTTTGAGTTATTAAAGTTTTTAAAAATAAAGGCATGGTGGAGGCATGAAAAATAGAGACATTTGAACCTCTCTTCTTAGTATTGTTAAACAAATAAAAGTACAGATTGGGTGAAGAAAATATTAAATAATAGCTTCATACATTTTTTATTTATTTCTTCAACATTAGTCTTTATATGTATCCTATTGTTATAAGTTAAGATGAACCTTCCCTTGAACATTAGTCTTAACCTAAATTCTACAATATTTGTTAAGATCAACATGCCATAGAAGATTGTGAATAATTAATGAATAAAATAATAATGTATTAAATTTATCCCAAATAAATAGAAAATTAATAATCAATCTAGTACTTTAAAATGCCACATTTATATAATATCATTAAGAGGTTGGCTACTCTACTTACATAAGCATATGAAGGCATATGCTTATAAGTCATTTTTGCGTTTTCAATGTCCAAATGATCGATCTAAAGAGCTCAACATGTTCTCCATATTAATAAGTGTTTGGAAACGAAATTTTACATTTTTTTTGAATTTTTTTACTATTTTTCAAAAGAGTGGTTAAATATGGTAAAAAAAATAATAAAAAAAATCTGAAAAATGCTATTTTGAAAAATTCTAAACAAATAGTAATAAAATTCCGAAAAATGTAAAATTTCGTTTCCAAACACGTATTAATATGGAGAACATGTTGAGCGCTTCAGATTGACCATTTAGACATTGTAAATGCAAAAATAACTTATAAGCATATGCTCTCATATGCTTATGTAAGTAGATAGCTACTCACATATCACTAAATATAAAAAAAAATTATGTATGCGGGTCTCATTATTTTAGACAAATATATGAATAATGCATAAATCAACCTTGCCATGAATATAAATATTAAATAATTAAATTAATAATTAAAAAGTTATTGTACACTAATTTAAGGTTGAGAATTAACTCTTACTATTACCATTATCTAACAAACTAATAAAAGATAGTTCTTATTTGTATTCTTATTTAATAAGTTTAAAATATTGTACTAAAAATATTGTGTTTTTTTTATGCTCGATATACTACGATGTAATTATTTCGGGAAAAGGAATAACAAAAGTACATATTTCTTAGTATTGTTAAAAAAAATAAAAGTACAAATTGGGTGAAGAAAATATTAAATAATATCTTCATACATTTTTTTTTAATTTCTTCAACATTAATCTTTATATGTATCCTACTGTTATAAGTTAAGATAAACCTTCCCTTGAACATTAGTCTTTAACCTAAATTCTACGATATTAGTTAAGATCAACATGCCACGATTGCGTATAATTAATGTATAAAATAATAATGTATTTTATTTATCCCAAATAAATAGCAAACTAACAATCAATATAGTACTTTAAATGCAACATGTATGTATGATGTATTAAATTTTTTTACCGCTTGGCTTTGTACTAAATTAATTTAAAATTTTACTCATAAAGTAGATCAGTTTCAATGGTTTGGATTCACCGTTTGAATCCAGTCCGAAATATTTTGAAGTTATACTCATCAAGATTTCTTGATGAGCATAGTGCACGCTATTCATAAAAAATTATGCATGCGGATCTCATTAGTTTAGGCAAATATAATCTACAATCTTGCCATAATTATAAATATTAAATAATTAAATTAATAATTAAAAAGTTATTGTATACTAATTTAAGGTTGCGAATTAACTCTTACTATTATCTAACAAACTAATAATAGCTAGTTCTTATTTGTATTCTTATTTAATAAATTTAAAATATTTTTATTTGTACTCAGATTTAATACATCATACATACATGTGCGCGTGAGCTGAAATTCGCAAAGTCTGAGTGAATTTCTTTTTTCCCACGGGCACAGTGTTTGACCGAACAGAACCTTAACAAATGCAATACCAATCGGATCATCTAAGTAAACAAATTCCATCCACAAAACCTTTTCCATCGTGGATTCGGATGTTTTTATTTATTTTGGACCTAAATTACAAAGCAAATAAAAAACTATAATCCCTCTTAATTGCAGGGGAAATTCCAGAAAAAAAAATTATTTTTAAAATGCATACCTTGACCTTCTCAATTTAGTCAATTGTTTGCCTGGGATTGCAAAATAGATTTTGTGTAAGCATTAAGCAAGTCCATGCCAACAATGGCGGCTTAGTTTATATTTTTCTATATTGGGTTTCTCAAAACTTTGATTAATTCAGTTCACACCGTCTCTAACTTTTTCTCAATTAAATTAAAAAAAATAAAACTGTATATGTTTTCTCAATTATTTAAATAGGTTATATATCCGTTACATGATATAAAAACTTGAATTGCTAAATTATTTAATAAATATTAAAATCATGTTATGTATGGTCCAACAAAATTAAAATTGTGTATATTTAATAAATAATTTTAAATAATAGAAAACATATCTATCATTTATTTGTTTAATTTCATTTTTCAGAAGCAATACATGAAGAATTTTTGTAATTTTGCATAAGTAACTTTAAGCCAGATTTATTCCCCAACTGCAAATCACAGAAAGTGTGGCCTAAACTTGAGATCTAATTTACAGTTGACATTATTACTATAAGTAATTCGTAATTATCTTTGACTTTTAATACCCATTTAGATCTGGATACAGAGGTTTAGGTCATGCGTGCCTAGTCTACCAAATAGAACAGTACGGCTCAAGGTAGTTTAATATAAATTTCTCTTGTACTTCTTGTGTAATAGTTTGTACGGCTGAAATTAAAAAAAAAAATTGACGGTGGAAGATAGAGTGGAAAGAACGTGATGTGCAGTGCCGTGATCAAGTTAATTTTTCACGTGTCATGACCAAAATATCGAAAGGTGGTCACTGCACACGAATGATCACGTCACGTGAGTCACGTTGTGCCTAAACGTGCCGTGACCATATGTGACTCTCGTGACTATTTAATTATAATTTAGGTTAGTTTATTAAAGATTCATCATTAAATCAATATATAATGGTCCTAATTACAATCCCATGACCTTTTATACAGAGAGTATTGTCTTTGACAGTAAACCATAGCATCACTCTTAAAAGAACACATACATTAAATCATAAATTCACTAAACCTTTATACATTTATGGAGGAATTCAATTAGCACCGTGGTTAATGTTCACTAACAGTCATATTTATTACAATTAATGTCAATATGAAGATATAAGAAAAAATTATTTGCTGTAAATATGTTTTAAATTATTAGTAGATATTAAAGTTACTAACTTTAATAAAAAGAAAAATTCGAATCTTTTTAAAAATTTATGGGGCAGTTAATAAAGAGCCAACAACTTTAAATTCCGGTGTTGGATAAGAGCTGTTTAATTCGCATCAAGAAAATACGCAATAACTTTAAAAATTTGTGCAAATTAAGTGGGCACAAACTTTAATGTCTATTGAACGGTTCTAATCAGACATCAAATCAAATTTAATCCGATACCCATCCAACATCAGTACATCACCACAGTTTTATTTATTTCAAGTCGTCAAGTCGGCATCCTTTTTGTGGCGAAATGTATCAATTCGTTTGTTTGGTCCATTTTTTTTCTCCTTGTTACAAGTAGTTTAACAAGGCTAATTCCGCAAAAAAAAAATTTACTAATTCTGAAACTTTTAGTTTCCAAGACTAGGGGTGTCAATGGGTACAGTATGGGTTGGGTGGAGACATTTTCATATCCATACCCATTAAAATTAATTTTACCTATGTCCTACCCATACCCATTAAAAATTGATCTTACTCTACCCTACTCTTACCCGTTAATATTATCGGGTAACGAAACAGTAGTGGATGAATAACGGATAATACTAATATAATAATTAGTTTTATTATATTTTACAAATTAAACATCAAAAACTCATTCATTGCACACATATATAATTGCTTTTCTAATAAAAAAATAAAAAAAAATGTGCAATCAATTCCAACTAAATTGTTTTTTATAAAGCAAGAAAATTCAAAAACATGAATATATATTTAGGTGAGCTAGAAATCGAATTGAATATATATTTAGATTTTATAATTACCTATAGGGTAACGGGTACAAAATAGTCATTACCCATACCTTTATCCATTCGGTTAACGAAAAAAAAAAAACTTACCCATACCCACCTTATCGAATGCGATACAGATCAGATAAACGGCTAAAAAGGTACCATTGACACCCCTATCCAAGACCTGTATAAATTGTAAATCTTACTAATTTTGTTTATTATGTACGTAGTTCCGTACCATTGTAATGGCTTATAGCTTGAGGGATAAATAGCTTGCATACCAAGATGCGTCATATAAGAAACATTTAGATGAAGAAATATAGAATTGTTTTACTTTTTTGTTCCTTTCGATTTAAACTACCCAGGTTGAAGTCTAATTTCAATTTATACCAACGAGAACAACAAATCAAGTTACGAGCTAGAAAATGCATATCCTAGTCCTATCTTTAATCAATAATAAAATATAATGGATTTGGTACACATGAAGGAATGTATCTAAATTATGCAATTTTTTATAGAGAGACGAACATGGAAATGGAAATCTTTCAAACAACTGAAGCAATGCAGAATTAAAGCGAGTAGATTTTGATTATAGGCCCCGCAACTTTAGGCTTATCTCACATGCAATCCATGATGCTTCAAGTTTAGACTTCTTATGATAACATTTCTCCCTTCTATATAAATGCAAATGTTCCATGTATTACCATTCCTACACACTTAACAAATCCAACCAATTCATCAAATCAAATTGGCCATACTGAGAAAAAAGAGCAAGAGAAAGAAAAACAGAGCAGAAATACAAATTAAATGGAGTTCTCAAGATTTTGTGTAATTCTGTTAGCCATGAACTTTATGGCGATTCATGTTTCCGGATTGCAACCGTCAAAATGGAGCAAGGCATTTGCGACATTCTACGGTGGAAGTGATGCAGCGGGCACAATGGGTATGATTGGAAAAAAAAAAATTCAAACATACATAGTGTTGCTTGATTCATAAAAAGAAAAAGAAAGCAAATATGGTGTCTGATTTCGTTTTAGAGATTCTCAATTTGTTTAATTTAAAAAAAACATATATTATGATGGATACAGGTGGGGCTTGTGGCTATGGCAACTTGTATACACAAGGATACGGTACCAATACCGCCGCACTGAGTACACAACTGTTCAATAACGGGGCTCGTTGTGGGGAGTGCTACCAGCTGAGATGCCGTGATGATTTGGTTCCGCAGTGGTGCAAAAAGGGCGTACTGATCACTGTCACTGCCACCAATTACTGCCCACCAAACTACGCATTGCGTAGCGATGCTGGCGGGTGGTGCAACCCTCCTCGAAAGCACTTCGATCTGGCACAACCAGCCTTTGAGAAAATCGGAATTTATAAGGCCGGTATTATTCCAATTATGTATCAAAGGTGATTATTTTATCCCCATATAGACAAATAAGGTTTAGTAGCGAGATGTTCCTATTATATTTCATTTCATCTAACAAATATGAACAATTAAGAAGAGTAAAATTCTGCTGTCCATTATTGATAACTAGCAAACCATATTATCCTAGTGAAATGGGTTCTCTGACAATAGAATGAGATACAAATTAATTGAAAATGGAGAAAATAAACAAATCACAACCTCCTTTCTGTCTTTGGCTAATAATCACATGATGTTCTGAATACAGAGTTCCTTGTGTAAAGAGTGGTGGAGTGCGGTTCACGATAAACGGGTTCAACTACTGGGAGTTGGTCCTCGTGACAAATGTTGCTGGACCGGGGTCAATCAGATCCATGTCAGTGAAGGGATCGAAAACCAAGTATTTACCGATGACTCGGAATTGGGGTGCAAACTGGCAGTCGAGTGCTTTCCTCAATGGCCAATCCCTCTCCTTTCGCGCCACATCTACTGACAGCCAGACACTGATCTTCCCTAATATTGTCAATTCCAATTGGCAATTTGGCCAGACTTTCTCCAGCAGTATCCAATTCCGCTAACATGATAAAATTTGGCAAATGCAGTGTATTAAGTTTAAATTATCTAAGGATGGATGGTTGATTAGGGTGGCTGAGGCATGCTTTTCGTAGGTCATTAGTTGCCCGCCATCTTTCGGTTATTAATTATTTGATTATCAGAAAAATCAATATATTGATTGTTATATATTACTGTGAAGTGGAATGGCAGCAAGTGTAGCTGCAAGCAAAGTCAGATGCATGATGTGTCCTATTGACTACTGTAAATTTATAATAATTGATGGATTAATTTAATTTCTGCTTATTTTTTGTTTTATTTATTTTTTGATTGAAGCCCGTAGGCATAGTTTGTCATTAAAATAAAATACTGGTACAAAGGGTCCAGTTAATGAACATGCACCTTCAAACAGGTAGCCCTCATAAGTGATTATACAGCTATGTTGCAAAATGAGTTGTCATGTTTAATTTCTTAGTTCCATTATCCCAGTATATATGGGCTTTTGTAGAAGCTCAAAAGGGCTGAATTAAGTAGGCCCAATATAGCTTAAGTAAAAAGTTATGATAGTTGGGATGACCCAACGAAAAGCCCAGTTTGACCCACTGTATTACAGAGGCCTGTTATTTAGAAAAATAAAAAGTTTGCTACATGAAAGGAAAAAAAAGTTACGGCATGATCGGATTAGTCTATCTCACAGTATGGGTCTGCTACACTATGTAACGACACATGACTCACATACTGTGTGATGTTTTCTATCGGGTGACATAACTATTATCAGATGAAATATTAGTTATGTCACGTTATGTGAATCAACTTTGACATGTTACAGTATGATACGTGGTTACATTTAGATATGCGGAAGAACACGTTGTATTACTAAACATCACATATAGACACACATGATTATATATATCTGTTGGATCTTGATCTGAAGATTAATTTTAGTCACGTCACATAAGGCCACGATGTGACCAAATCTGATATTACCATCAGCATGATATGAATATCGATCCTCCATCATTTTAATCGCATCATATTATATTTAAAAAAAAATTAGTCATGTCATTTGATTAAGTTACGCCAATGTATTAGTTACATCACATCACAGTTTTACATCACTATACATATGGTACAAACATTATCATTTTTTCTAAGTGCATTATTATTATTGAAAAAAATTCGGTGATCAGATCCTTCTGTTACAGCATCTTCGATCTTACACATAATTTTAAAAAATTAATTTTCTATTAATTCGAATTCATGTCCGTTCATGCAATACATTTTAATTGGCACTTAAAAATATTTATAAAAAATAATATGATAATTTTTGCAAGATTACTAAATTATTAATTATTAGTATGTTATCAGTAATTATTTCACAAAAGGTACAATTTAAAATTTTAATTTCTACATTAATATCTATAATTTATTTATAAGTGGAATGAAGATTTTTAGATGTTTTATTTTGATAGCATTTATTTTAGTTGATAATTTTCAAGACGATAACGGAGAGCGCGCGCGTGGGATAGAATTGGGATAATAGAAATTAACTAGTAGCTAGATATATATTGAATGGCCAGAAAGAATTACTAATTAAAACACACGAGAGATCGTGCACGTTTTGATTTCCTGCTTTTATCTCATGACTATGATAACATTATGATATTCTTTTATATTATTTAAATTGAATAACTTCTTCATCAATTCGGGGATGTAGCTCAGATGGTAGAGCGCTCGCTTAGCATGCGAGAGGTACGGGGATCGATACCCCGCATCTCCAATAGTTTTTTTGCTTTTTGTAAGATAATTGAAACAATACTGCTTCATTGACTGAACGCATGTAGGGACTATATTTTGACTACATGCACAACTAGGGGTGTCAATGGATACGATACGGGTCGGGTAGAGGTATTTTCATATCCATACCTATTAAAAATTGACTTTACCCATATCCTACTCATATTCATTAAAAATTGACCTTACCTTACTCTACTCTTACCCGTTAATATTATCTGGTAACGAGACGGTAGCGAATGAATAACGGATATTACTAATATAATAATTAGTTTTATTATATTTTACAAATTAAATATAAAATTCTCATTCATTTCACACATATGTAATTACATTTTTTATAAAAAAAACAAAATGAATGTGCAATCAATTTCAACTAAATTATTTTTTATAAGGAAAGAAATTCAAAAACACGAATACATATTTAGGTAGGTTGAAAATTAAATTGAATATATATTTAGATTTTATAATTACTCTATAGGGTAACGGATACAAAATAATCATTACACATATCCTTATCCATTTGGTTAACGAAAAAACATTCTTATTCATATCCATATCCAATAAACTAACAAAAAAAAAACCTGATCTATACCCGCCTTATCAAATACGATACGGGTCGGGTAAACGACTAAAAAAGAACCATTGACCCTATGCACAACAAATAAAATTTACCTCTTATATATTTTGGATATTTTTGTTATTGACGCCACAAAACTACATAGGTTATTATTATAGCATTGATAGCTAGTCTTGAATTATCTAGCAATGTAAAGAATGGCCTAATTAATTAGTTTCTCTATAATTATACATGTACTCATCACAATGTAACATCAGAAAATAGAAATAAAGAAAAAAATAATGCAAGCTAGCAAGATCTCTTCAAATCATGTGCGTTCTGCCCTCTATCTCTTGTGCAACCAATCTTCTACTCCTATTGATTGTAATCATGCATAAATACACATGCTCCTCTAGCTCCTCTAATTGCGCCATAACTTCTTCCTCTCCTTCCACCACTTCTCTTGTCACCTCTCTCACTAGCGGTCTTTCCCTCTCTTCAAGCACCATCCTCACCACATTCCGACCGTGTTCAATCTCATCATGTGCCCGTTGTACCATTCTACTTATTGTGTCGAAATCTCTCTCCACAATGTATGCGCCCTTCACCGCCATGTCCATCTGTACTTCTGCCCTCTCATTGTGGTGGATTTTTTTGGCAATGCACTTGAATGTTATCATCATCGAAATTTTCTTCGCAACACGAAAGAAACGGGCTTTCCGGAGTATTTTTCTACGGGCAGCAGCTAGACTTAACACAAGTGGGTGGTACCTGCCAAATTATATATTGATCGTCAAAACATTATTCTTTGAAGAATTCAATTATTATATTTCAGGATCAAAGGTGCTCTTTGATGCAACAGGAAACAATATATATCAACTTAATGAACAGTGTCTTGTGAAAAAACCAAAAAACAAAGTCCTTTTCTTATTTACTTTTGGACATGCGACACGCCGGGAGGGGGTTATTTATTGGCGGCGTGACACGGGACACAAAAGGTAAACATGCAAATATGCAATGGAATCCGTAACACAAATCAAATCCGTAAACAATGGTGGCGTCACATGGAATCCGTAAGCACGGAACTAAAAATATGACCATGTTTTTGATGTATATATGTCTTCACAATTCACATTATAATTTATAAACATAGAGCATGCAATACATGCAAATGACAAATATGATAAACGAAGCATACCTTGAATGTGCACTATGAAAGAGGGAGAGGTTTTGCGATGAAAGCGGGTTGTCTATCTCAACTCGCTTCTCCAACTCCGTAAACACAGCTTGTCCTGGTCGATTTTGCAGTTGTCGTGCATTCACCTCAGACAGTCTAAGTAGCAAAAGCCTGATGTATCTATGGTGCTGTCTCGCCCTATCTAGTGAAGCAAGAATCACACTACATGCGGCACAAGCATCCATAGTTGTTTCAAAAAATTCTACCAAAATTGACGAAAGTTGAAGGCTGCGCAAGGTCTCCTGGCTCGGGCTGATCACAAACTGTGGAAGGTTTTTGAAGAAGCCAGAAGGAACAGGAGAGAGGTGCATGTTTGGGTTCGGACTTGGGTTCAGATTTTGGTCTTGATTTTCATTTGCTTTGTTGTTTTGAATTTGATTTTGATCTTGGCCTAGGTTTTTGTTTGGATGCGCCATGGTGTAGAGGTCCATGTAGGATTGTGTGCGTAGATTTGCGTTGTATTCATCTTCTACATTAAGGGGTGTGCTCCCTGCTGATGTACTTGGATTCATTTCTTTCTCTGCGTTTTCATGAAGAGAGAGAGAGAGAAGAGAGTTGTTACTTGACAATGAAGGAAGACCAAAACAAGAAGAAATTATAATTATCATCTCCTTTTCACAAAACAGGAGACTCTGTTTCATACCACATTGAGTTATTTGACTTGCAAAATAAGCTACCTACTGTTTTGTGAAAAGGAGATGATACAAAAAAAAAAAAAAAAAATGTGTTTCCACAAATTAATTCAAAATGATACCGTGTTCAAATGTTGCTTGTGTGAAATTCCCTTTTTACAAGGATTAAATACCAGACTGGTTTAATTAATTATTCCTCCATAAGTTTGACCAGTTGTTCCCCGTACGTACCCACTATAATCAAGGCATGCGAAAAGAAAGAAAAATAAATAAACAAAAGCACGAAAAAAAAGAAAGAATCAAAGAAAGAAAGAAAGAAAAGGAATGAAATTAAAACAGGGGATAAATTGTAACTTGCCTGATGCTAAATTCTCAAAGTGGCGCGATCTAACAGCAGAACGAGACTCCAAATTGTGCGACATTCTGATTTTCGGACACATCTTCGACTTGGACCATATATAACTTGGAGATGTAGTACTGTGACTAAACGAAACAGATATTTAAAATCTAAGGTGGCAACAATAAAATCTGAAAACGGAGGGAGCGGTGTGTTATATAACGGTTATTACGGAGGGATAGGCGAGAGATTGAATTAGCGAAAGGAAAAGATATAAATCTTCTTTCTTTCATTTCAATTCTCCTGAGGCAGATAGAAACCCACACCTTTTGTGTACCAGGTTATTAAAAGATTTGTCTAGGTCTAGGCGAGGAGGTAGATACAGATGGGTCCCAAATGTCAGTAGGTAGTTCACACATGCTGCAGAGGACTCGGATTGGCTGAAGCCTGAAGGAGAGTGTTGGACAACTGTCCGAGCCCCACGTGCCCGGTTTTCAATGGTTACCGCGTTTCCTCTCTTCTCAGACTCTTTTTGTAGCGAGATTTGATTGATCATTGCTGAGGCAAGTACCACACGCTACCAACTTCTTTTTTTTCCAACTTCTAATTAACACTCCCCATTTTCCAAATTTTTCAAGCAATAAACAAAGCCGCCTCTTTCTCTATCATATTTTCTGAATTTTTTTTTTATATTATCCGTCTATATCTCAATTTTTATTAAAAAATTTGCAATATGGATTTTCGGATATAAATAATTATTTGTATTCAATTATATTTTTATTTTTCTTGGAATTTATTTAGTTTATACACAAAAATAAGAAGATGAAAAATTATGCTACGAGTGCACTTTAATTTTGCGCATAATATGACTACAAATTTTGTAATTAATTCTTATGTAAACATTTGTTCTTAATAACTTTGTTTTCTCATCTTACGGATTGTAAATTTTATCATTTGAATCAAACTTTCATGATCGCAAATTAAAAAAAATAGAAAATTATCATATAGTAAATTTCAAATATTAAAATTTATATGATTTGTGATATAAGAATAAAATATTATTACTTTGTTAGTGTGAGAAAATAATTATTATCTTATTTATCATATTACGTGAACTTTTGATTTCTCAAGTCCGAGTTTGTGAAAATTTATTTAATTTGTGTACAATTTTTTTTCTTAATTTCTCATATCCTATCTAAATTAAAAATAACAAGAACACTAAGAGCCTGTTCGGCGGACACAAGGGCAGGGGAATTGGCACATGAACAGAAAAATTTTGAACTGTTTTTTACTGTTCACGTGGGAAAAAAAAAATCCAGTCTGAGTAAATTTTTTTTTCGCAGAGCATGCCCTAAATGATTAACTAAACATGAGAAAGCAAAGCCAGGTCTTGCCCTAGTCATTTTTTTATTCTTTTATCCAACACCATTGGGAATTTGGGATACAAATTTATGCATCCAAAATTTATTCCTACTCGAATATTTGCAAATTTAAAATTTTAATTTGGAAGCGCATACGTATATAAAGACATATTATATAATAAAGAGTATAAGTTTAAAGAAGAAGTTGAAGAATTTTTGAAATATTCATCAGAATTAACCCTTTTATTATTAAGGCCCATCTAAGTCATGAACCGCAAAATAAGGCCCATAAAGTTCTTTTTACTTAAAGCCCAAAATGTGTATCAAGACAATAAATTAAAGGATTTGAAGCCCATTGAGGTGGCCTTAAAAATGTAATTCGTACCATAATGATCTAGAAATGATATTTAAATACTAATTAATGGCGTTGTTAGTTTAATCTCTATTTTTTTTACTGTGTTTTACTTTAAAGATAAACTGAACCTAAACATTCCCTCTAATGAATGTGGAACAAAAGCCAAATCTCACAAATTAAATTATCCTTTGTTATAAAAAGAGGCATTTGGCTCCATTTAACTATCGGATTAATGCATGTGATCCTTTTAAATTCCTATGTTAAGGAATCCTATGAAGTCAAATTATCAAAAGAGGTTTATTGCATGCTATGATCCTTTTTGTTTCATGATAAAGACAAACAGTCCTCATCGAAAGAGGCTTTCCACCAAAATGGATAGGTGCGGTTCTGGCTATCCTACAGTCCGCTACTTTGACGGTCAGGATAAACGGAGCCCTAACACGATTCTTTAAGCATGGACGAGGGTTGCGACAAGGGGACCCATTATCCCCAATGCTCTTCATCCTCGTGGCAGATTCTTTAACAAGATTCCTACATAACGCGGAGCTAGCCATGCCACCGATTGTGCACTTATCTCCTAAAACCATCCAATTTGCGGATGATACGGTAATCATCTCTGAGGCGAACCCGTTGACTCTCAAAGTGATTACAAAGGTTCTTTGTGCATTTGAAGAACTTACGGGCCTGAGAATAATAGAGCTAAGAGTGCTTTTGTGCCAATAGCAATCCCACAAAATCTGATCGACACAATACGTAACATATTGTCCTCCCCACATGAAACACTACCGATCAAATACCTCGGGCTGCCACTTTCCATTAAAAAACCGCTCATTATTGACTATCACCCGATGATTCGATCAGTACAGAGAAGAATGGAGGGATGGAAATCATATTTCCTATCGTACGGAGGAAGAATCACCCTGGTAAAGGCGGTTCTCTCTGCTATCCCTATTCACTACATGCAGGCAATGACACTACCGAAGGGGGTGGTACGACAAATTGATAAAATAAGAAGGAACTTCTTATGGAGAGGGAATGGGCCCTGCAGGGGCATTAATTGCCTAACAAATTGGGAAGCAGTCTGTTCCCTGAAGGAGAATGGGGGCATGGGAGTCATCTCGCTTGACGGGCAAAACCGGGCTCTACTGGTAAAATGGCTCTGGAGGATTCATCATGACAGAGAGGGCATATGGGCATCCACGCTAAGACAGCTATATGGGATCTTCGAGGCATCACACATCGGTAACAGCCAGCAATAGTCCTTCTTTCTCAAGGAGCTTTCATCACTGCTACCATTCTTCAATTGCTCTGTAACAATTGATAGCTATACACAGGAGGCAAAATGGAAATGGACGGCCGGTGAAACCTTCACGTGCGCATCGGCATACCGATTAATGCAGGATAGCGGAGTAAGGTCAATACATTACAAGGTACTCTAGAAACTAAAGGTGCCTATGAAAGTGCGAATCTTCCTATGGTTGATGTTTTCAGACAAAATCCTAACTCAGGAAGTGCTAACAGCGAGGGGATTCACGGTCACGCCGGGATGCAAGTTATGTGGTACCGGTAACTTAGAATCAAGAGATCATTTAATGTGGAGCTGCTCCTACTCGGCCAGGTTCTGGCGCGGGTTGAGAGCACAGCTAAATCTGCCCCCGATGGTAGGTTCCGATCCATTTCACATTTGGTGGCAAGGCCGCCAACATCTCACGGGCCAGACCAAAACACGGTGGGATACCGCGTGGCCGGCAGGGACATGGGCTGTCTGGAAGGAAAGGAACCGCAGAGTATTCTCGCAGGAAAGAAAACCAGAGCACTTCTTAATCAAAGCAGCGGCAATCGACATATACAACTGGATGTTATTCGCCTAGTAAGCAGTCTGAAAGAGGAGGCCTACTTCTTGCTATGGCTTTTTTAATTCTGTTAGCGGATCTTTTTATTAATTGAGCTATGTAATAATTGTGGACCTTAGGTTGCGTTAAAATTTCTTTTTTAGATAATTAGGATTCATTACAGGTTCATTTGAACAGGTAATGAGCATTGTAAGTATTTTTTTAGCATCAATATATTTCTTAGTGGAAAATTTCCACTAACCCTAAAAAAAAAAAGACAAACAGGTTACACTTTTTTTTTGACAATAGAAGAATTACTTAATTAATTAGTGGTGTCACAAATCAAGATATATGAATCATGGACCTTTGTAAGCGATTTAATTGAACTGCATGTAAAATAGATTTATCAAAAAAGGTGAAACCGGCTTGTAGTTTCCCCTTTCGCTTTATTATTCTGATCAGAAGACGAATACCAGTACACTATTATTAATCTATAGATATCAACACAATAAAAAAAAAATCACCCCCACCCCCCTTACAGAATTTTTTTTTTTTTTTGAAAAGACATAAGCACCAGTAATTTCTTTCAACGAATTCAAATATTCGATTTCACCGCACCTTTCTGCAATTCAGCCTGACCTCCTGGCCACCCGTCAAGCTACTCATCCTTAACATAGATTTAACGAATGCGAGGTTAAATGCCTGTTGTGAATTTGCAAAGGTGGTAATAAAACCCTTCGTTTTCGGGTGCGTGAGGAGCGCAGCATCCGAAGAGAAGATGCTCATTCCCCCCAGGAGCATCTTGTAGTACATGTTGTCAAAAACCGTGCTGGTTGCGTCCAATGTCGCACCGGCATTGTTCGCTGTGTTATTTGCAGGGCACGCTTTCCTTAGGCTGGATGCAAATGATGGGTTCAGTGTTGGGTCTATGCCATTTGCCGAGTTGGAGCTGTGGATCCTGTTTTGAAAAGATGAGCAGTGTGCAAACCCTAGAGTGTGACCCCCTGAAATTTAATTAAAGATATATTTAGTTAATTTTTGAGGTTTTTTCTCAATTGAAAACAAATACATATACATGCTTTTTTTTTTTTTAATAAGATTGGACATGAATGAACGTGTTAGGTTTATGCAACAAGGCACATTTTGGTGGGTCAGGTTTAGTATGGTGGGTTATGCTTCACATGAAAGCATTTCGGTTTACATAGATAACCCTGTGAACAAAATATTTTCATGCATATCCTTGCAATTCTCTCCAGCAAGTTTTTTTTTCTGAAAAAAAAAAAAGAACTCTCCATCTAGCTGGTTGTCAGAATAAATTTATTGTTACTTAAATATTACATTATGAGAATGTATTTTACAAGTTATATATACTCAATCATGACCTAGTTTTAGCTAGAGGTTAACTGGAGGATAATAAGGGCATTTGTGCATAATAACCGATATAAACACAAAATTATTTAATTTTTCACAGGAAAAGTATGCAGCTTAAAAATGGAAAAAGGTTGGCCATATATGTGCAAATTTGGTTATCTTGAAAAAACTAATTAGACTTTGTGCTCAAACTAAAAAACCTAAAGAATGATCAAAGAAATATTTTAACCAATTTCCTTTCTGAATAACAACAAATATAAGTTGGCACTGCACATGTTCTTGTCTACATCGATATTTGGCTTGTACCGTGAATGTAGTTCTGTCATGTTTTCTATCAAAGAATCAGTGTGCTTTTGTTTTCTTTCTAGAGTTTCACAAAAACCACACACATCTCACTTGTCAGCTGCTGACAAGCTTTCAAAAAAAAAACCACACACATCATGGTCCCAATTTATTTTAATTTTTCTCTTGGGATAATCCAACTTTTATATCCATACATGATACATATTATATATTCAATAGGTACCAACAATAGTCCAGAGTTTAAATATTAATTTCATGCATGAATTGTGAACTTTTAGAGAGGAACAGATTAGCTGTAGGTCACTGACAATGATTATTAGTTGAAAAGGAGCAAGCATGCTAATGCTGATAAGGACTAAACCATGATAAAGTTTTTGTGCTTTAATAATCTAATTTGTGAGATACTTAGAAAACAAAACATGTGTCATATCCCTTGTCCTACAACACTAGCCAACTAAGTTCTGTCTTGGACCAGTTTATTTTCAATGATAAATTTAGCTTATAAACCATTTCCCCAAAACAAAGAGCATACCAGTTTGTTAAACTTGACACTACTCTTTTCATTTTTCTTATTCTGAAGGTTATTTGACAAATTATTACACTAATGTGAAAACATTTGCCTTATTTTCCTAATCAAACCGGGTAAATATTGATCATGGCAACCAAGTATCAGAATATATGTACCAGTTAGAGCAATTTGAACAGTAATTAGTACTGCAGCAATAATATGGGTTGATATAGTATGTACCTGAGAGAGTGACAAGGTCTTTGACTGATAGGTTAAGCTGATTAAACCTCTGTTGCAATTGTGCAAAATTGGAGGTTGGCGCTGGCAATAGTGATGTTTCACTTGCTCTTGATATCCTGCCATCTAACCTCCCCACTGGAACCTTCCATGTGGGTCCCCCTGACTGCCAATTTGAAGAAGAACTCATGAATTGCTAATTCTTGTTTTGGCCAAAAGAGAAAAAAAAGAAAAATGGAGGTTCATATGTTGTAATATACAACAGGTAGAACTACCAAAATGTAGGTGTGCGTTATGATTCTGAAGTAACATACCAACAAAATATTAGATTGTTCAAACCATTTTTATCTCAATTCAAACAAAACAAAAAATAAATTATTGTACCTTTAACCAACAATGTATGGGTTTTGGAATCTTGATTGCTTTTAAAAGCTGCTTTTTTTTCTCCCCTTTTTCTAGTATATTATGGGCGATGAACGCATTGAAAAGAGGTAACAAAGCAAGCAAAACAGGGGAAAAGGATGAAAGAGGTACACTATAACAAAATTTAGATATTTGCGATTTGGACTATTCATCACATGCCCGCATCAAGGTATTCTGAATTTCTGACCTCTAAAATATGAATGAAGGAGGAACTAAATGTTTATTAAATAGAGTTTTTTAGTGGTGAACGTGGCTACTACGAACTATCATATACTTTAAGTGCCTAAAAGCAAACTTTACTACTTAAGAATCTAAACTTTCATTCTATTTTCCTTTTTTACCCTCTGTTGTTCAGGCTTAATAATAATCTATTGCTTACCAGAACAAAGGACACCTACCTTTTGATTAATTTTTTTCTGAAATTATTAGCTTACTAAAAGAGAAATCGACATTGAAAAATTGAGCATGATAGATCGAGTAATTAACAATTATGACTTACGAGAGCGACTGCATCTTTAGCAGCTAAAGCGAGGATATCAGCACAGGAAACAATACCAGGGCATTGAGCCTCGATCGCTGACTTGGCATTGTCGATGACGAAAAATGCATGGAGAGACAAATTTGGTGAGCCCGCCTTCTCAGCCGTGTTGTTCGCGGTTGAGTCCAGCAATACTGATCCATCACAACCCTTTAAAGTTTAAACATGTTACAGCATTGTTAGAACAATAGAATTTCATATGCTGACATGATACATGAAGTCATAAACCTCATAAACCTTTTTTTTTTTTTCCTTTTCTTTTCTTAGTTGTATGATGAGAAAGAGACATCAAGTTTGCATGCGATCTAGAACCCAAAAAAAGGAAAAAAGAAAATTTGAAAAAGAACTTTGAGAAAGAGACATATAACATGGCAAGCACACTGGTCAGAAGTGGACATGATACATAAACCTTAATGGACTTTATCCATGCTTTCATTTTTTACTTTTTCTTTCTTGATTTTCTTCTTCTTCAAGAAACTCTCTCATTATCCAATTGAAAGTGAAATAAATATATTGACTCTTACTTTCACTTATTATTTGTTTATTTTAAAATAATGGAGTAGTAAATATAATTACTAGTAGTAGTTACTGTTAGCCACTGAAAAAGAGGTGAAGCTGAAGCAGCATAAATGCAGATGGCATTCACTAGAAATTTTTTATTAACTCAATTAATGTTAGAAAATAATTTAAAATTTCTAATATATAAAAACAACATTTCTTGAAATACAACTTAGAAGAAGGAAAAAAAAAAAAAAAGTATGTGTGTTAGTGTGATCTTTTGGATATCCTCTGTTTTGAGTAGTGTGCAGATTTATTTGCTGGAAATTATCAGCTGGCAACCCCTTTTACTTAAATAAAAAAATATGAGCACAATGCCGGTGCTCATCGGCACCCAAAATGCACATGAATGCGTATGCACATGTGTGTGTGTGTGAGAGAGAGAGAGATACCCTGACGAAGCAGTCGTGGAAATGCATACGAAGCAGTGCCGCAGGAACCGTGTTATCAGTCGCCATTGCTTGCTTCACAGCGGCGGTCACGGTTGCCTCGTAATTCGGGCAAGTTTTGTCATAGTAGTTTAGGCTAAGTCCAGTTCCAACATGTAGAATAGAGAGAATAAGAAGTGATAAAAGAGCAACTTCCATGCTTGTTCTTCCTCACTCTATCTCACAAAAATGTATTTCCTTAAATAATTGTGGTGAAAAGGGATAAGGAGAGATGGGCCATATATATATACTGCCTACAGGCTACAGAGAGAATCAAAACAAGAGGAGACCACATGTATGCCAATGTGGTTGTTAATTAGGGGATGATAAAACTAAAAGGATTGATTATTAAAGTGATTTGGTTTATTTAGAGAGATTCTTGTTAGAAAGGAATGTGTGTTGTTTGGGGGTGGATTTACCTCTGTAGGTTGTATATATGTGCAATGGTGTATGTTACCTTACCAGCTGTCAGTTTATGGTTGTCAGAGTATATGTCATTTCTTGAACAAATAATTTTCTGTACCTTCTGTTGTTTGAAATAGTTGTGGATAATATGATGATAAATGGAAAATATATATAGTTGATGAGTACATATTTAAAATATCAGAACTTGAGAAGATTCTATGTACTTGTGACATATATATACAGTCTCACAACAATAGATGTTGACCAATTCATATATAGGCTTCATTTCATGCTCCTGTTTTTGTTTTTGTTTTTGTTTTTGTTAATTAAAATGCAATTAAGTTAATTAAAATCAAAACAAATAATTGTGCTGCTTGTGTGAGTTTACAGTGTTGAAAGGACAAATTAAATGTGACCTCCCAACAAGCACTAGTAGACAAAAGTATAAACTCCACCTATTGTACTATTGAAAACCTTTTCAACTTCCATGATAGATGATAGGGTTCATCAAACGAGAAGCATTTGGAAGTAACCTCCAAGGGAATCGTTTTATACTTTTAGGATTTGGGAAGTAGCTTATTTTAGCAAATATCATTTCATATATTGAAAATATATTATTTAAATCAAAACAAAATATATATCAAATTTATATATGTTAAATTTATTTAATTATTTATTTATCCTAAATCCCAATAAATTAACTCTATTTTTTTATTTAATGAAATTTGAATTTCTATTAATTCAAATTAAATTTGATGCATGCAATTTAAGAATGACAAAAAAAAAATATAATTTTAGTCTTCGAATTTGAACAATATTTTTCCAAAGTATCAAAACAAATGTACATAAAAGTTAGTACAATAAAACCAACCTTCAAATAATTTATGGTTAGTCTCCTACAAACTGCAGTTCAATCAAAATAATTAGTGTCGTGCATGTGCGTTACAACGGATCATATTATAAGAGAATAAAAAAAATCTCATACAAAATGACATATTTTCATAAGACAATTTAGACTACATGAGCAATACTATTTTTTAAATGACATATTAAATGACAACTACAAGTAAATAACATTCTTAAATTGATATATTATATAACATACATTTTTTTTTATTTTTTTTACATATTTTCATGAAAAAGTTTCATACAAATAACATGTTAAATGACAAATAACATTCCTTAAATGATATTTGACAAATAGATATAAATCAAGACATGACCAATTATTTATCAATCAATTCAAAATTTCTTTAAATGTCATTTTAAAAATAGAAAGAAATCAGAATCAATCAGAATGATACAATTTGCATATGGTGAGTCCGTGTGACGAGTACGTGTCTAAATAAATTTAGACTTCTACATGTAAAACAAAATAAAAAAGATTCATAAAATCAGAATATTTAATTGGAGAACTGATATTCAATCTGAAATTTCATCTTTTAATTCAAGTTGTTAGCGGATCAGAATATCTACGTTCATAATATTTATCAAAATAATATGTAATCATATGTGCCGACTAGACTTTAGGCAAAAGGAAATGGGTTTTTTTTGGACAAATTTGATCCATAATCAAATTTAGAACATCTGATATGGGTTGCGATTCGTACAAATAAATTTAAATGGTCTTATGAATCTAAACTATTTGCATGAATTTAGAAATATGACTTTGTCTAAAGTTCTTTAGATAAAAATCTCACACATTCGGAAATATATATCATGGGATTACATAAAAGATTATGAAAATTAAATTATGTAAAAGTTTGACCTTGGCGTTAATTAGTTACCGTAAATAGCAATTAGAAATCATACTTGGCTTTTAATTAAGCGTTTGTATCTTTGACCGGTCCCATCCCATGCACTAGAGAGTGGGACATTGCTATTGGTGTGGTGGGTTAGGAACTTGGGATAGGATGATAACCTTTTTTGTAAGTTGTAACCACCACCTCCATTTCTCTTGTCGCCACTCATTCTTGCATTTTTCATTCATGCTTCTTCAATAAGTGGCAATTTCTCGTCTTGCTCTTGTGGGAATCAAATTATTTGAAATTCGGAATTCAGCCGTCTAATTTTTTCTGTGCATGTATGTCAAAATAGCTGATTTTTCTGTACAAGCATCTCGAAACAGTTCAACTGCTAGATTCAGAATTTCAAAATTTCAAAAATTTCGGAGTAATGTTGATGATCTCGGATTCCAGCATATTTGGATCCGCTCTTGTGACATATCATAATATCATATATAATAAAAGCTCCCCTAAAATACTTGGGTCAATTCTTTATTTTAAAACAATAAAGTTGCATTATGACATGCATCCACTTTTTTATGAGAAGTAAATTTTTGGTCTATTTTTGTCATTTGTACGGAAGTGATCATAGGTGAATTTTAGACTGCCGCTATTTACTCGTTCTTATAATAACAAATTCGGCATTAATTAGGAATTAATTTTATGGATTTTAAATTCGTGATTTGAATATATTACATGAGGAGGGATCAAGTTACAACAAAGTTACAACAACCATTTTTTTCATTTTCAAAGTCTAAATCGTCGATTCAAACCGTTCAACATGATCTCCACAATAAAATGTGCTTGCTGATCAAATTTTACATTTTTTTGAATTTTTTTACTATTTATTAAGTATTTTACAAAAATAGTCATATTTAGACCATTGAATTTTGTACCCATCTTAATAAATAATAAAAAAATTCAAAAAAATATAAAATTTGATCTGCAAGCACATTTTATTTAGATAATCATGTTGAACGGTTGAATCAACAATTTGGACTTTGAAAATGAAAAAAATAGTTGTTGTAAATCAAATTTGTTGTAACTTGTTCCCTCCTCATATTACATATATATGATCTATAATAATTCATTTTTTGCATGTAAATATATTAAATTATGAAGTTTTCAGAAAGAGGCCATTCATAAAATTAGCATCTGGAATCTTTTTAATTTTTCTATGAACTCCGGGATGTGTTAAAAAACAAATAATTTGCAAAAAAAAAAATCCACAAAATACAAACTCAGACCTTAAATAGATCCAAACCTGTCAAGGAAAACTTGACTGGACATGACGTGACATAACTAACACGCTGTAACTTAGTCACGTCACATCATGACATGTGATCAAAATTTATTTTTATATGACATGACGTGATGTGACTAAAATTATAGAGGACAATTACGACACGTGTGGTTATGCCGTCAC